>MU380464.1:0-32157 GCA_022495085.1 Xylaria sp. FL1042
AAAGCAAGCTTTTATTAAAAAAATAACTAAAGCTTAAAAATAAAGCTAAAAAAAAGCTTTAATAAAAATATTTAAAAACTTAAAATTATTATAAAATTTAGTTAAATAAGTTAAATTAGCATATAAACTAGCTTTAAAAATTATAATTATTTTATTATTAAATAAATTAAAAAAAAACCTGTGGTCGCTAATATTTTTAAAAAAAAAAACTGCTTTATTAATAAAATATTTTTTTTTAGCACTATTTATAAATTTAACTAATATTTTAACTAAAAATTTAATATATAATAACTATTAGCGTTTTAAAATAAATATATTAACTAAAACAAAAAATATAATATTATTAATTTAATTTTTAGCTTTTTAAAAAATATTTAATAAAAACTTTTTATTTAATAGTTTTTTAAAAGCATATAAGCTAGCTTTAGCTAAAAAATTAGCTATGCTATATATAGCTAGTTTTATATTAAAATATTATTTAATAAAGTTTTAGCAAGCTAAAATTATAATTATTTTTAAGCTAAGCAAGCTTAAAAAAATTAAAAAAATTATAAAAAGCTAAAAATTAATCGCGCTTATATATATAGTTAAAAAAGTCTTAAAAAAAAAGCTTAATTATTATATAATAAAAATAGCTAAAAATAAAAGCCTTTTATTTAATAGTTAAATAAGCAAAAAAAAAAACAAATTAATTAATATAATAATTAAGCTAATAATAAAAGCTATTAAAATAATTATTAATAAAAAAAATATTATTATATTATTATAACTTAATATTATAAAAGCTTTTAATATTATTAATAAAAAAAAACTAATATATATTTTATAATAAAAAAGCTATTTTTTTTAAATTATTTTTTAAGTTTATTTTTTTATATTTAATAAAATAATATTATAACTTATTATATTAAAAACAAAAATATTATAAAAGTTATTACTATTGCTTTTATTTTTTTTTTTATATATTTTAATATTATATAAAAATTTAATAGCGTATTTAAAACTAATAATAGTTAACTTTATTAATAATATTAATTTATTAATAGCTAACTTAAAAATAAAATAAAACTATAAAATATTAAAAGCAGCATAAAAAATTTATAAAAGCTAGGTTATAAAATATAATATAAAATTTACGCCGCAAAAAAATAAGCTAATATATTTTTTTAATAATAAAATAACTTTTATTTAAATAGTTTATTTATTAAATATTATAGTTTATTTAATAAATAGCGCAAAGTTTTTAAAAGTCTAGTTTTATAAAAATATAAAATAAAAAAAATATTTAGCTAAGCTTAAAAAAAAACTAAACATTTAATTATATATAATAATTAAGCTATAAAACTTTGCTTAAAATAATAATATAGCTAAAATAAAATAAATTTATATAATTATAATTAAAAATATTTTAATTTATAGCGTTATAATTTAATATAAGTTAACTAAAAAAAATAAAGCATAAAAAATAACTAGCGCTTTTAAAATAACTTAAAATTAATGCTTAAAAAAATAATAAAAGCTTTTAAAGCTATTTTAATAAAATATTTAAAAACTAAAATAAAAATTCCGTTAATTAACTTATATTTTAATAATAAAGCTATAGCTAATAAAAATAAAATATATAATATAATATATAAAAAGGTTATTAATTAAACTATAAATAAAATAATAGCGTTATTATATGCTGCTAAAGAAATAAAAAATAAAATATAAACTAAAAGTAAACTTTTAAAAATTAAAAAATATTTTAAAAAAAAAAACTAAAGCAAAAAAATAAACCGCTAATAAAAAAAATAATTAAAAAAGCGTAAGCTAAAAAAAGCTTTTTAAAAAAAATAAAAAAACTAATAAAAATATATTAAAATAAAATATAGCTATTTAATATTAGCTAAGTAAAAGCTAAGCAAAAATAATACTTTTAAAAAATATTATAGCTTATTAAAATATAAAACAATAATAATAACTTAAATATAAACTAAAAAAATTAACTTTAAAGCTTTTTTATATAAAAAAAAAATATTAAGTTTTTTAACCTTTTTTTATAAGTATATAAAAAATAAAAAAACGTTATAATATATAATATTTAAATATAAGCTTTTAAAAAAAAAAAGCAACTTTATTTAAAAGGTTAAAAAATAAAACGCTGCTATATAATAAAAACTTATATATAATTATTAAAAAACCTATGTTTATAAAGCTTATTATAAAATAGTTAATAAATATTAGTAAAATTATTATATATAATAAAGCAGCTTAAATAAAAAGCGCTAAAAAAAAAAAAATAAAAAAAAAATAAAAAAAAAATAATAAAGTTAAAAAAACTTTATTAAAAGTTTTTTATAATTAAAAAAAAGCTTTTTTAGCTTTTTTCCAAGATTAAAAAATATAATAGCCTTTAAAAAAAAAGTTTATTTATTTTATTTTTTTTACTTTACTTTGTTTTTTTATAGCTAATTAGTTAATAAAAACTAGTTTATATATAATTAAAAAGTAGTTAAATTAAAAAAAACATAATATATAAAGTTTTTACCTAGCTTTTATATAGTTTTACTTATAAATAATTATTTATAAAAAAACTACGTTATTTAAAAATAATATAGCAGGTTAGTTAATAATAATAATAATTATTTAATAAAAAGTTTTTAATAACGCATTTTTTATATAAGTGGACCACTTACTTAAGTGGACCACTTTAAATTTTTATATAAAATCTATATATTAAAACCTTAATAACTTTACCAATTTTATAGCTATTAACATGCAATTTGAAAATTTAGGCTATTAATATAATAAGGAATCTAAATATATTTTTTATTATTTTACTACTATTTTTCTTTCTAGTAAAATATAAATCGCGCTAAAATTTTAGCGTGGTTTTAAGTACAGCTATAAATAAAATAGTAGTAAAATTATAAAAAATATATTTAGGTTCCTTATTAAGTTAGTAGCTAAAATTTTCAAATTGCATGTTTATAGCTATAAAATTGGTAAAGTTATTAAGGTTTTAATATATAGATTTTATATAAAAATTTGGGGTGGTCCACTTAAATAAGTGGTCCACTTATATAAAAAATGCGTTATATAAATAAAATAATATTAAAAAAAAATTATAAAAAGCTATAAAAAATAACTAAATAATTATTACGGTAAAATAATTAAAAAAAAGCAAATTTAATAAATTTAGCAAAAAAAAAGCAAAAATAGCAAATTTAATAAATTTAGTAAAAAAAAAGCAAAAATAACGTTTTTAAGCTAATTTAATTAAAAAACATTAAAACGTTAATAGTTAATAATTATAATAATTATTTAAAAAAAAATAGTTATAGTTTTAACTATTAAGTAAATATATTTTAAATATAAGCTTTAAAATATAAATACTTTATATTATTATTTATATAAATAGGTATATAAATAATAAAAGATAGCTTATACTTTAAATATAAACAAGCAATATTTATAACTAGTATAAATCTTCGACTAAAGCGTAGTAATTACTTTAGCTAAGGCTTTATACTATGTGGATATAAAGCAGAAAGCACAGAGGTACTCGATTTAAAGATACCTGCCTACCATGTAGTTACATTTTAAGTACCTATTTACACCTACGAAGATAGATACTTACAGTAGGTACCTACCCCACTAGGCACCACCAGGCATCATCAGCTACCTAGGTACCAACCCATCAGTCCGCGATCCAGGGCAGAACAGGGATTAAATACCTACTAACCTAGCAAGAGGTAGTTGGCAGGACACAGATCTGGAAACTATCGTGGCCCCGCATTAGGTACGGTACGGTACGCACAACAACCCCCCGGTTTCTACCCCGGTACAGGCGGTGCAGTGCCCAGTCCTCTAGCACTCGCTAGTCCACTACCCTCAACCTACAAGCCATATAATATACACATGCAGTGACATGGGCAACATTTCCCTCTCACTGCACTCGCCCGTGCTGCTGATCATCGGATGATGATTCCAGCTGTTTGAACCACACCCTGCCTGGGTTTCTTTCCAATTTCTTTTCTCTCTTTCTTTTTTCCCTTTTCCCTCTTTCTTTCGTTCCCTCTCTTTCGGTGTCTGCTGCCTGTCATGGCTCGGTTGCTCCGGACCTTCCCGTTGCCAGACGGGGCCCATGGCGTTGCCGACACTCTGCCTGAGCTCCGAGATGCCGACTACCATGACGAGGTACTCCAACGGTCTGCAAGCGATCACAACGTCTATCTCGACGGCCTCATTGCGAAGGCAGCAGAGCTTGGTATCTCCTTCTCCCGACCGCCCTCTGCTAGCTCGATGCCTGACAACCACGATACATCGGGCGCCGAGTCCAACGCGACCATAGATACTACTCATGCGCGAACAATTTCTACCGGGTCTGGGGCCTCTGCAAGTACGGCTATGACCTCGCACTCGTCCAACGATGGTCACGGTCACGCTGGAAAGGTCCTCACCAGAAGACGGTCACGGGGGCTGACATTTGCGCAATACGAGAGCTATTTGTCCCTAATCAACCCGAACCTCGGCCAGTCCAAATTCTCAGCATCCCCACAAGCTGACTTAACGCCGAGCGTTTTTAGTATGGGTACGAGGAACAGATATAATGCAATTCGAGAGGGCATCTCGAAGCTACGGGCCAGGAGGAAACCAGTAGCTTCGTCCGAGCCCTCGATCATGTAAGTTGAGGTTACGTTGCTCGGCGATATGACGCGGGGAAGAACCAGACAAATTCCTAACGCCTTCTCTGCAGCTCCTGCACCGCTTGCCGGGAAGACATACGGCCCAGCCAGCAGTTGCAAAAGCTGCCTTGTGGCCATAGCTACTGTCCAACCTGCTTACGGGTCATGATCAACCAAGCTGCAGCCGAAGAATCTAAAATGCCACCACGGTGTTGTACACAGCCCATACCGAGCTCTGTTGTCAAGTCGATACTCTCCCGAGAAGATCAGACCAGGTTCTTGAAGGCAGTCCTGCAATTCAGTACCCCATGGGAGACTCGCGTCTTTTGCTCGAACCCTACATGTGGGGAATTCATCCCACCACGCGCCAAGATCGACCCGAAGCACCCTTTCAAGGTTGTGTGTCGGAAATGTAGAACGCGTGTGTGCGTTATGTGCAAGAGAGATGCACACCCTAGTGGCCAAGATTGCCCGAATGATTGGGAATTGGACGCCGTACTGAAAATAGGCGAGAAGGCGGGCTGGCGAAGGTGCTATAAGTGCCGCACCTTGGTTGAGCTTGCCTACGGGTGCACTCACATGACATGCAGGTGCCGTGCCCAGTTCTGCTATATTTGTGGTGCTGTCTGGGATCCAATTGTTGGGTGCCCTAATTTCTGTAACGGCGATGAGGAGATGGAGCGGAGAAGGCAAGAGGAAGAAGCGCGTTTGGCAGCGCTCGAGGCTGAAGAAGCTATCAAACAAGAGGCGGCCGCGAAGGAAGCAGCTGAAGCACTCGCCGCCGAGGAACGAACACAGAACTGTGATGAGTTCAAGGCTTTACGTGCCGAACAGGTTAAGGAGATGGAACGATTCGGAGCATTTGAACAGAAATCGAAATGGCTCCTTTGGACACGGCACGCACAACAGAAAATAGCTCTGCTCGAAAAACACTCTGCAGCTATGGAGAAGGTGCTCGAGCGGCACGCTAAAACGTCCGTGAACCTTGAAGATCGACAAGTGGCCGCCGAGATGGAGCTACGCTGTACGCTGGAACAAAGCGAGAGACATGTGCGTGTGCGACTCAAGCATATGGAGGCCTATTGTAAGGGACTGGGTCACAACCCTAATTCGGATATGCCATCCCGGATTGTGACGGAAAGGGACCGGCGTGAACTCGGGCAACAGTATAGTATCGAAAAGAACATGAAGCAGCTCCATCAGGCTAAGATTAATGTGATGCGAGACCGGCAGGCCAAAGCCTTGGAGCAGCTGCTAGAGAGACAAGAATGTGAGGTAGAACGATTGGTGGAGAAGAACACGAAAGAGATAGAGCATCTCGAATCTGACTGTGCGGATGAAGAGGACACCTTGGCTACGACGTTCAGTGCGCGACAATCGATGCTCGAGACACGCTGGACAATGGAGATGGAGATCATGCGCAAAGAACTGGAGAATGAACGAGGCGCGAGGTATAACTCATTACCCCCATTAGAGTGGCCACAGGAGAGAGTGGTATTTGAAGACGGCATCACCACTATGGATGGGTGATTGGCGAGCGCTCGGGGACTTCGACTGCACACAGAAGACGGATGGTTCAATTTAGGCCCGCCGTACTACGGCCATAGGTCTTGATTGTTGATGATCTGGGTACCGGTATCCGAACTTGAATTTGCTTTTCATTTGTTCCCACTAGCCCAAGGCTGTAGATATACCCAGGGGAGGAGGCATGGCGTTATGTACCATAGGAGGCGTTGTAGGCATCTTGTTCATGTATCGGACACCCAGAGCATCGGTACCCTTTCTGGCTTTGAGATCTGTCGTTAGGTAGACTCGATAAGGTCTACCAGTAATGGTGATTATGGAACATAGCTCAGCGTAATCGGCTAAACCATCTAGACGCTTGCTCTACATGTCAGCTGCTAACCAAATCAATATCTTCAAACACGATGAAAGAATGCGACACTTTACTAGCCAGAGTGGCCATCACTTGGCGAATCTACAATGCGACGACTTTCAACAGACAACCAAGGTGAGTACAACAAGCTTTCTGTATTCATTGGGTGTACATTATGTATTAGCTATGTGCGACGTAAACACGACTTTGGAACTCCGCTGAAAGCTAAACCTGTAGGCCATCTAGACGTGTTAGGGCCGATGGGATCGCGCAGAACCACATAAAGCCAACTAGTTAGTTATCAACGATAGTAGGATAGAACAGCTACTCCTGCAAGGGCAAGTAGCGGACCGAAAATCTAGTTTAAGTCTTTCGAGTGTCGCAGAACAGTGAGCCTATTCTCTGATTAGCCGGAATGTAAGATCAGAATCTAACCTCAACAGTAGAGAACCAGAGACGGCATTCAGAATATGTAAGAAATAAATATCAGTTTTCTACCCGATATAGCAGCTCCGGCGAGAGCGCCATCGAAACAGAATCAATCGCAAATTACTTCATCAGGAGCAGATAAGTGGATGGAGACAGGGAAGAGGCGAGTAGATGATGCTTACCCGCAGTATCCTGGTTGCTAACTGATCAAGAAAATAGACAGACTTAGGTGATAGAAGAATGTATTGAAGAGAAGAGTCAGGTCAGGCTGGCGCCTTTTTGTAGCTGTTGAAATATTTTCGGTGGAGCAAATGAGAGCCTACCTACCTCGCTAACTACCCTTCTATCTGGGGTTCCTAGGCACGTTAGGACTACCTTATCATTGGGCAGGACCGGGACTGCGGAATACCATTCGCTGGCAAGGGCCGCTAGCGGTGATCGACAGCTGGCGGCTCGGGTAGCGGCTGCCACGCCCAGATTTGGTGTGCACACAGGAAATTTTGAGAAAGTGCGGACAAAAATCGATCATCCTGGAATCCCCTCCAACGACAGCAAGCAAGACGACATCGATTGAGCCTCACATTCTTCACCAACCACTCAATCTGTAAGTACACCTGGATGCACGATCAGTCACCGCGAACCTGCCTCCCCTGCTCGAGCACCGTCTGCGCATCACGAAATAGCTCCAATCCCTACTTTCCGTATCAGCCTCGAGCACTTGTTCGATCACCAAGCATTAAACCACTGCACATTCGCACATCTGGAACCTTGAATTCCCACCACACGTTTTCCCCTCCCACAGCTATCTTCGTCGATGGCAGCGAGCCAACGCTGCTTTTCCCGCTGTTCTAACAATCCACTACGTAGAAACCTGTCACCATGTCCGCGTCCGTCGAGTCCCCGTCGTGGCGAACCGTCGAGGTCGGCCGCCTCGTCCTCATCAACAAGGGTCCCTACTCCGGCCGGATCGCTGCTATTGTCGAGATTATCTCCGAGAAGCGCGTAAGTGTCACCCCACGTGCAGGGAAATAGCAGAACATTGGGTATAAATAAGAAGCGGTGGTTGACTTGGCAACTTGCGTCTAGGTTCTGGTTGATGGGCCCAGCGCCGACGAGAAGTTCGTCGTACCTAAAGGACCCGTCGCCTTGTCCGATGTGCTCCTCACCGATCTTAACCTCGAGATACCCCGTGCTCTCCGAACCGGCACGCTAAAGACGTTCTGGGAGAAGGCCGAGATCGACAAGAAGTGGCAGGCCAGCAAGTGGGCTCAGCGCAGCCAGCGGACCGAGCGCAGAAAAGCCCTGACAGATTTCCAACGCTTCCAACTCCTCCGCGCCAAGAAGCAACAGCGATACGAGGTCCGCAAAGCCCTCGCCAAGGTCAAGGCAGCGGCATAGATTCATCGGGGAGGAGGACAGAATGGGGCCATGCTCGAATCTGACGAAAGGTGAAGAGGCTCTCACGGCGGGAGCATTTCTCGGTCTACATGGCACATGGGCGCGGGGTTTGGTGGATTCCTTTTGCTGCATCGTCTGGCAAGACCTGTATGTCACACACAAAACATATTTCCGAGGTGACCGGCGTCAATGATTACGGACCATTTACAAGCAATTGTTTTTTGGTGATGTGTTTTCTTCAGATATCTGTGCTACGGCTATATAGGCAGAGTTAGTAGACCAGGAGGATGGATTCTACAGCTCTGCCTAGGTCTACATGATTATGGTGCCTAGATACTCATCCTCATGCAGTAGCCTGTACCTCTTCTCAAGTGGGCTTGGGCTAGGTTGCTCGACAGAGCTAAATCAAAATGATACACAACGAATTCACTGCCCTTCTTTAGTATGGCGTTTCTTATATACTGCGTAATCGTGATGTATATCCACGTAGACTACGTAGCTGGAATATCCTCTTATACTTTCTATGAGGCCATGTGTTCTGCAACGGTCGCCTTCCTGGCATCCCATTGTAAAATGTATGCTTGGAGATAAACATTCATTCATTTATGTAGCAGATCGAACTAAAGAGATAAATAAATCTAGGGGATGCGGGCCGAGTAGGGATGATCGAATCAACAAGGGATCGCATTATGCGACTATAGGGGGGCGGGGGGCAGGTTCCATTGATGACAGTGAGAGCTGGACTCATGATCTTTGCATCACCAACGCTATGAAGTACTTTGAGTGTTAGTACGACCCTAATCAACTTACGTAAAACACTACGACCAGAGAACGATTGATAGAATTCTTGAAATCCGGAAGCCTTAGCATCAGCAGTCTCTGTCTCAAGTCCAACTTACAATTCGTGTTTGATAGTATCACAATTGAACCGACTGATCTAAGTGATCGACTAATGATGGCTATTGTTGCTAATGAGGCATCATGCCCTTGATTCACTCTTACAATAAGCATTTTACAGCTAAGGCCTGGTGCTTACTTAAATATTTAACTATGAGATCTTGTTGTTTATGGCATAAAATCAGAGATAAGTTGTATATGTGCTAGTCAGTAGTGAGGTTATATTTTATAGTAATATTGCTTGATAAGTCTAAGCTCTTTGAATAGAACATATGGTCTTACCTCCCATCCCTCTGTTTATATTTATACAAAGAATTGACCTTGATAAGCATACCTCTTATGCTCAAGGAAGTCCGTGGACCTCTTGGGCACTACTTATGGTTTGTGAATAGAAGGGGATGGGAGAGGCTAAGACAGATAACATGCAAGCCGTGCATTATTAGTAGGTACCTAGGTCGTCGGAGGCGGGGTAGCACTTAGGTAATGAGGGGCAGGTAAAGTCACTGTACCTAGGTAGCTGCCGGTGCAGATGTGGCTGGAGCTCCTCCTGCAGCTGTGGGCGGTCGGGTCACCTGCTGTAGCCCTAGCCAAACAATTGGCATCAATTTGTGCATCGGTGCGGCAACTTTTCCTCGCCAAATTCTGGGTACAACCAGTGACACTACCCCCGGCTCCCTCCTCGCCTAATAACGTCCGGTCGTGAGCTTTGTAATTGTTGTTGCTGCTACTGCCACCGCTGTCGCTATATGTGAGTATGCGTTCTGTTGGAAACTCGGTGTTTTTTTATTTTATTTTATTTCCTGAAAAAATTTGGGCAATTTCAGCATGACTTACTGGAGCTTCCACTATCGGATAGAATTGATAGTTGGGCTGTGTCGCGCCGAGTTGATGCCACCCCTCGACCTAACTAGCCTTACTTCTCATCCCAGCCTTCTCTATCTACATTCGAACTAATTGCCGTCTCTGACAGTATACACTCCCTCCGTCATCATGGCCAACCCACGTGTCGAAGAGCTCCCAGATGAGGAGCCCCAGAAGGTCTCTGTCGAGGAGCAGGAGGACGATGACAGCTCTGACTCCGAGATCGAGGCTGGCGAGAGCGGCCCAACCGGTTCCACCGCCGTAATCCACTCCCGTAACGAGAAGAAGGCTCGCAAGGCCATCGAGAAGCTTCACCTCACCCGTGTCACCGGCATCACCCGTGTCACTCTCCGCCGCCCTAAGAACGTGAGTGGGACCATCTATCGCACGAGATAAACTTGCAACGAGGGTTGGCCGTGCCTGTTATAGGAGGATGTCTATGCTAGCTTCAAGAGACCTGGTTCTATCTTGGCAATGTGGATTGTGACCTTACTGATAGAGATTTGGTAGATTCTCTTTGTGATCAACAACCCCGAGGTCTACAAGTCACCTAACAGTAATACTTACATGTGAGCAGCCAGATAGACGGCACTAGACGATATCATTAGCTGATGATCAATGCAGTGTCTTCGGTGAGGCCAAGATCGAGGATCTTAACTCGGCTGCTCAACAAGCTGCCGCCCAGTCACTTGCTGCTCAGGGTGGCGAGCACGACCACGCCGGTCACGACCACAGCCACGGCGACGCTGGTAAGGCTGCCGAGAGTGCCGAAGACAAGAAGGACGACGACGACGATGATGAAGAGGTGGATGCCGAAGGTCTCGAGGATAAGGACATCGAACTGGTCATGACTCAGGCGAACGTCTCTCGTACAAAGGCGATCAAGGCACTGAAGGAGAACGACAATGACATAGTAAATTCCATCATGGCGCTTAGCGTCTAACAGGTTATGAATGGGAGAAACAGTATCGGGCTCTTGTCATAGGCCGAAATTTCTGCCGGCAGGGCGCATTGTGGCGGAATCAACTCTAAAGAAGCATTGACCGGATTGTGTCATGATAACTACGATACCCTGCAAAATGGATTTCTGGGCTCCTCGTAGACTTATCCGGGCTACCTAGACATGCAACCAGTGACACGTAGAGTTTCATTACATTTCACTTTCCGCCTCTCTAGGGCCACTAAATGCAGGCCAACGCCTAGGCCTAGGAGCCCAGCGGCCAGATGTACTGGAGATAACAGTAAGTACGGATAAAATATGCGCAATATAAGAATAACAACGTGAGTTGGCGGTTCACGGCTCAGGTATTTATTTGATCGTGTTTCATCACACAAGTCACGTGACTCAGGTCACGGGGTCTACTTAGTATGCTCGGGTGTGCTCCATTCCATAGCGCCGAGACCTTCCGCAAAGACCAGCAACCTCTGCTGCGAATTGCTTCAGATCTCCACTCATTTACATTCATCATCAAATCGCAAAAATGGCCGCACCTACAGTAAGTGCCTCCCCTGTTGTCGAGCTATCATGCAATTTGAAATGCCATCTTCGTGGATCTATACAGCCAATTGGCCCCTCAATGGCTGGCCTGCGATGAACTCAGCGGCCGACGGATGAGCTAATTTTATCTCTCCCCAACTCGTAGCGTAGCGCCGCCTTGAAGCTCGACTGGGCCAAGGTCACTTCCTCTCTTGGCCTGCGCGGTCAGACCGTCGCCTCCCTGCAGGCTTTCAAGTCGCGCAACGAGAATGCTCGCCGAAAGGTCCAGGCTCTGTCCGAGCAGCCAACCACCGTCGACTTCGCCCACTACCGCTCCATCCTTAAGAACCAGGCCGTCATCGATGAGATCGAGAAGCGCTTCAACTCCTTCCAGCCCGTAAAATACGATGTTACCCGCCAGTTAAAGGCCATCGAGGCTTTCGAAGTTGAGGCCGTCAAGAATGCCGAGGCTACTAAGGAGAAGGTCGACCTCGAACTTAGGGACCTGGAGGCCACTCTGAAGAACATTGAGACAGCCCGGCCGTTCGAAGAGCTTACTGTGGTATGTTGCGGATGTGCCCTTACGATGAAGGTGGATATCGTGGCGTCGGAGACGGATGTTGACCTAGGACGTTGTAGGACGAAGTTGCCGCTGCTGAGCCCTCAATCGACGAGAAGACTGCGAAGTTGGTTTCAAAGGGCCGCTGGTCCGTTCCCGGATACAAGGTATGGTTCCTGTGCCATCTGTTTCGAGTCCAGATTCCAAGAAAGATGGCAAAGAAATAGAAGAAGAACAAACCTCGTACTAACGTTCAATTTGTAGGAGAAATTCGGCGATCTTTCCGTACTATAAACCACATGATGCATACCACCGCGTTCTTCCCTTTGTGTACTCTAGCATTGTAGATAGTCAATCAGGAGAGGTCATGGTACTGGAATCACATCACTAATTCCCGAACTTCGCATATGCAGGGCATCGATCGCGTCGCGTCGTGAAGTCCCTTGATGACTCCTGCTGACAAACGTTCAAGGTCGCTCTAGACATCTTCAAACCCAACGAGCTAGTATTCAGGCTCTCATACTCGCTAATTACGGTTATATTTTAGTTGAATACGCGTACACGCAAAGAGACCATAACAAATATCGGATAATGATGTAGAGCCTTTATGTCCACGGACGAATCGTCTCATCAGTGAAGTTCTTGTAACAGGCACTTATATAAATGGTAGGGGTTGGATTGAGATGGGTCGGAATTGGCATAGTCTTCACATATCTCTGAAGGCATAAAGTTCTAGTTGTTGGGATTGTTGTTGTTTTCTCGCCAGTCACCTTGCTTTCTCGTCTTTACTATAAGATGTACTCCTTTCATATTACATATGCAGTATTAGCTGCATAGTTCTAGCGGGAACATTGAGCACATCTTTGTGAGCGGTAGATCTTCTTACTAGACGATGCACTTTTAAAACTCATATATATCTACATCTGCATTCGAACAAGTCGATTCGTAACTCGTAGTGAAAGTAACTTTCAGGGCCACTTCCAAATCATGCTTGATTGCTTATCTGATGCTGCCTCAAACCCTAGTTTTTTTTTACCTTTCTTTTTGTTTTTTTTTTTGTTTTTTTAGATCAATCGCCCTCCCTTTCCATCCGATAGAGGATGCTAGACATCCCTTGTACCACGGCACACTATGTGTCTCTCTGTTTGCTTCTTTTCAGCCCCGGGCGACACGGGCGAAGGAGGGCCCGTGCAAGAGCCGGAACCGTACCCATCCAAGACCTGCCTAAGTACAGTTCCGTACCCCTACTGATACCGATACCGATACCTATACCTATTTATAAATCACTTCGGATACCTGACAGTCCAGGGCCGACAGACCAACATCTCCTCTCTCCCATTACAACAGTACATGTACGCGGTCCTCAAAACGCAGAATAATACCATTCTCTCTATCTTTACGAAAAAAAAAAAAAAAAAAAAAATTCCCTTCACTTTATCGCTTGGCGTGGCCAACTCGCCAAGATGCATAACGTGCCACCCGAGCTTGTCTATGGCATTTGCTCGCTCCTGAGCGTCGATGATATTCTCAATTTCCGCCTCGTCAACAAGTTATCCGCGGACGTTGGCGCCGCTTTCATGCTGCCAGAAGTTACCTTCTATATGCACCGTGTCGATCTTGACCGTCTGGAGGCCATATCATTACATCCCATCTTCTCAAAACATGTCACCTCGTTGACCTATTTCGCCGAGACACTTGACTCTCCTCAGGTCTCGTGGCGTGAGTTCGTACAGGATCACAAGAGGAGGATGAGGTGGGATGGCAACCTGAGGAAATCAAATGCGATGCCTGCTCAGTTGATGGCCGAGTACAAAAGGTATCGTGATGCCGTGGATGAGCAGGATAAGCTGATGGAAGGGAAGAGGGATTTAGACTTGCTTAAGGAAGTCCTTCCCCGCTTCCCGCGACTCAAGCAGCTGACCATGTCAGCTGGTAATTTATTCTACGAAAAGTGCTATCAGACGCGGAGAAATAAGCCCCTTTCCGAGTTCTTCCAAATCGGGTATATGGGCGGTGCTCACCCTGAAGGCAAGCGCCAGCTCGACGCCCTCCTCAGGGCCAACGCCCATTCGCCATGCGCCTTGACGAGTTTCCGGGCAGGGACGGTGCATTGGCGGTTCTTCAAGAGGAGCGAACGAGAGCTTACCCGCATGTTCAAACCGCTTGCTAACCTCACCTCTATCGAACTCAGCGTCAGCGTGGATCCGGCCGACGAGAGGATACACGAGGGTAACTCGCTCAGGAAGTGCCTACGAGTTCTATCCAAAGGCGCCATGCGGAATATTTTTCAGCACATGCCACAGTTAGAGACTCTGTGCGTCGAGATCCTAAGCTTGGAATATGACGCGATAGAAAAAGCAGCGGTATTGCGTGACATTATCGCGCCCGGCTTTCGCTGGCCCAATCTCAAGGAGTTAGTCCTCGGCGGGTTTGCTGGTGACAGGACGGAGATCATGAACGTCCTTTTGTTACATAAGAACACGCTTCGCAAGCTCTGTCTACGAGACGTGACCCTTGTCTCTACATCATGGCGAAGGCTTTTGCCAGATATTAGGAAAAACCTACGTCTTGAAGAGGCATGTATCTGCGGTGATATCTACGGCATACACGAACAAGGTCCCGACCCCGACATGGATGGCCCGTTGGTTAACGATCCTATGGATATACCAAACCTGGAATACTGGGGTCTGTCGGTGCCCGAGGTAGATTTTGATGATATGCGCGACTCGATTAATATGTATTGTCGGCAAGGTGGCGAGAAATACCCGGACGAGGTTCCTCTGGTAAGAATGGATGAAATATTGAGCTTCTCTTCATCTCGCACCTCCCGATGCACGGAAGCGTTGCACACAACCCAAGGCTTCTTGCTTGGTTCATATTTGCGTCGTCCTTGTACTCAAATGATACTGACAACTGCTGACGCCCAACAATCGTTTAGTCTAGGGATATAGTAACTCAGTACTATTGTGAATATGTCAAGCCATTTTTCGAGAACGACGACTATTCCGGTGACTACGAAGAGGATGATGATAGCGATGGCTTGGGGCTTAATGCATCGGAAGAGAATTGGGAAGACGTCTCAGACGATGAGGAGGAGGATGATGATGACGACGACGAAGACATGAGCGACGGCGCAATGGGGGTTTTCCATGGGGATATGCCTATGGAGCACGTTCATATGATGATGGAGAATATGGTCGACATGCCGGACGCGATCTACTATGATGATGACAATGACGACGACGACGAAGACGAAGACGAAGAAGAAGAAGAAGAAGAAGAAGGAGGAGGAGGAGGAGACGACGCGGGTATGTTTGATGCATATGACGACATTAACTTCAATATCTTGGATCCGCACTCACTAGATCTCAACCCATACACCGGCGGTGGTACGGAGCACCCCGATATCGACCCAGATGATGAGATGCCAGATCTAGCGTCCTAGTAAAAACGGGGTTCTGGTCTCATATGGACCATGGGCGTTGACAACTAAGTACAAGCAGGCTTGTACGTGATATGGGCAAAGGGGGGAATTCCGGGATTGAGACTGCTTAAGGTAAACTTGATTACAGTAAAACGTGTGAAAAACCATAACATAGTGGCATCACTGCTGTGGCCTTGTGAGGAGTACGATGGTCCTACTAACCTAAGTAAGTAGGTAAGTTAGGTTAGGTACCTACATGTTAGATGTTTGCCTCTAGGTAGGTACAAGTACCTGTCTAGGTAGTAGATTTAGCGTACCTAGGAATGGACTGTTGTAGTGCCTCCCTAGGCCACCGTAGGTACCTATATGTATCTAGGTAACTAACTGGCTTAGCCGCGCTGGCTCTACCCGTCTCACCCGTTCTTCTGGGCATTTCTGTTTAATACTATCCATCACATTCATCATCCATCCCGACTCCACCATCGCTCACGAGTGCCTACTCTTCTTCATAACCGTGCAATACCTACCTATACAAAGTACATACCTTTACTATTGCAGTCTTCCGGCCAGTGTCATCCAGCTGATCTGAGAAGCTAGCACCACTACCACTACTACTCGCGCCGGCCATTCTCTCATTATCTCCTCTCCACTATCCATTCATTGTCCACTCTCCATTGTCCATCGTTCACTCTCCCTCTCTTCTCTTCTCTACGCCCGCCTCACCTACCTGCGACCTACCGCCCCAAAGACCGACGATCTACCCGTCTCTCCACCAATATCCCACATCCGGGCTCAACCGTCCATTACTCTGCCGCCGTCGCCGACAGCGCTGAAGACGGCCTCTACTCAGACTACCCGTGTTATCCACGAGCGCTGACGAGCAGCCTGCGGATGAAAGGAAAGAAATCCGCAATGGCTTCCCTTGCCACGGGCATCATCGACCCAACCAAGGTCGGCAAGTATCGTGTCGTGCTGAGCGATGCCTTGCTAGGAAAGGATCCCAAAGAATTATACACGGGTATTAGATGTGAGCACATAGCGACGGCATAGCGACGGGGCCAGCGCGGCACGGCACCGAAATGGCCTCACTTAGAGATGAATCAGCTAACCGGACACTCTAGACAATCATAAGCCATCGCTCTCATCATCGACAGCACCTCACCAAGCCCGCATAAAACCCACCGGCTCGACTGATTCTTCTACCGCCTACGATTTGTCCTTTCAACATGACGGCGGCCGCTACGCCTACCAAGGCTCCCGTGGTCACGAGGACAACCAGTTTGTGCTCATCTTCGACCCGGAGAGGGAGGTCTTTGTCCTGCACCGTGTTGACTCCATGTTCAACATGAATCTCGTGCGCACGCCAACCAACAACGACGCCGAGGACCTGCGACAGGAATATCCGCACCTCGAGACCCATCTCCCGTCAAGAACAACCAAGGCTACCAACAAGGGTACCTCTAGCAAGCCTGCCAAGCCCACGAAACCCAAGAAGCCTGTGCCAAAGGATGCTAAGCCGTTGGCGGCTAAGAAAGCAGAACCACCAGCGCCCACACAGACGCCCAAGTCAAACAAGGTGCACCATGATTCGGAAGAGGAGAGCTCGGACGACGATCTTTTGACCATCGAAGTCCCAGGTGGTGCTGCCCCCGCATCCAACCGCGATTTCTCGCCTGGATTCATTGACAAACCCCGGCGATTCTCTGAATTTGTGCAGCAACAGAGTGAGGAGGAAGGGGAAGAGGAGGAAGACGGAGACTTTGAGATTGAGGTTGAGGCCGAGGCCGAAGCCCTCAACGATGCGGATGGGGAAGAAGAGGAAGAAGAAGATGACGACGAGCCCGAAGAACATTTCACGCTACCAAGCCCCGTCCATCGTCAGATGATGAGCCAAAATATCAACGGTGGTGGCGGTGGTGGACACAGCAGCGTCGGCACCACAACGCAAAGTGCGCTGCCAGAGCAGGAGTCAGACGAGGACGAGGACGAAAAAATGGAAGATGTTGGCGGAGGGGGCGCACCTGTCGCCCAAGACGATGTCGACGACCTAGAGGCCATGCTCATGGCCGAGCTTGAGAATGAGGAAGTAAGCGAAGTCAGTGAAGAAGACTGAGGAAGATTGGGCTTCACAACGACATTTCTGAGCTACATAGTTTCGTTTCCCTTGAATTGGGGGGGAGGGGGGAGGGGGGAGGGGGGAGAGTCTGCATTTTACGGATCACTCTCTTAGCGATTCTTTGGATCATATACCGGAGGAGACAAATAAGGTCAGGAAAGGACCAAGAAGCATGGTTAATGGCGTTTGTATTTTATAGAATATCACTAGTCACATCACCACGGGCGGTCAACGTATTATAAATGAGATATATATGAGATATATAGGGAGTCTTGTCCAGTTCGAGCAATGAAACCTGAAATTCGTACTTCTGTCAGGGCTCCGACTTTGCGACATAGCTCACCCTATAGTTAATACACGGTGGGATAATTAAGGTTTTCGTTTCGTATTTTATCATCAAGGCTTCCCATGCCTAACGTCGCACGTATTCATTAATCGTGTCCTACCACCAACGACGATAGAAGAGTCCCCGAAACCTATATCATCGTCAGCTTACCCCCCACCGCTAACTGTTATGAGGCACCTGAAAAGACAAGCTGCTCATTCCCGGCCACGGGATTCAACACGTTGACGTTCGTGCCAGCGAGCAGTCCGTCACCACCTTGAACGACGGCCGCGAAGGAATCCGCCATGAGCTGGACGCCGGAGACGAAGTCTTGTTCGTCGAACTCGCAGTGTCCGCCGTTGGGGGAGTTATCCACAGTCTGCAGGGCGGCGCCCGTGGCCAACTGCTCGTACGCCACGAGGGCCTCGGGTATGGAGGTCTGCAGCTCTGCGAGTTCGGCCTGCGTCGACTGGAAGTGGATGCGCGTATTCGCCAACGCAGCGGCCGTCTCAGCTGAGACGTCGACTTGGGGCGCCAGAGCGCCGCAGTTGAGGAGGACTTGGCTGATCTTTTGCTGTTGGCCCGTCGAGTTCGTTGTCGCTCTAGCGGGCAGCGCATAGCGAGCACGCGGTTCACGAGCCCGAACAGAAGCAGCAGCAGGAGACGCGAAATTCTGCATGAAGGCAGGCATGAAGAAGCCCGAGAGGAGAAGCGAGCCGCCGCTGACGCCGGTAAAGCTGACGCTGTTGCTGTCGAAGGCGAGGACCTGCGGCAGCACCTGCTGCACCACGTCGTTGACGATCTGAGCGTGCGCGACGCCGTCGGTGCGCTCGAGGCCGCTGCCGCCGCCCCAGAACAGGTTGGGGTCGGGCGCCAGGATGGCGACGCCCGCGAGGTTGTTCTGCACCGCCTGGTTCGGGAAGTCGAAGAAGGACTGTCCGCCGTCGCCGTGCAGCAGGACGTTGAGGCCGAGCGTGCCCGCCGCGCCCGCCGTCTGCGTCGAGCCCACGATGCCCGTGTCTGTCGTGAACTGGTCCGCCGGCGCCGACACCTTGAACCGGACTGCTTGGCCACTGCGCTGGTCAGCTTCATCCAACCGAGTCTAGTCCATCCCGGTCCTCGTCTCTAGAACGAGCCGAAGGCTTTCCGGAGTCTAGAGTCGGGACTCAGGGGACCATGTAAGGGGAAGAAGAAACTTTTATTTTCATTTTTTTAAAGAAAGGAAAAAGAAGAGATTGGTGAGTTAGATAAAAACTCACTTCACCCGCGCCGTAGTGTCCAAGATGGTGCTGCCGTCCGTCGCCGTCGAAAGCCCCTGTGGTATCTGTTGGGCCTGCTCCTGAGCCGTCAAGCTTTGTCCTCCGCCCTGTGAGGCAGAGCCCCGTCCGTTGCCATTTCCACCATTTCGGTTCCGCGGCATCGCCTCTGTCGCTCGCAGGCAGAGGCCCACGAGGAAAAGAGAGCGGAGGGTCAACATGGCGTAATATTTATAAGATATACCCGAGCGAGTGTACCTATACGGTGTATCTTTGATTAATGATATCGCCCAGATATCGTATGAAAAAAAAAAAAAAAAAAGAAGGGCAAACCAGCTGCCGATGTATGAATTGAAATGGAGCGGGCCCTTCGAGGGCTACAACAAGAAAGACAGTGAGGAACTGAAAAGTGGACAAGGAAACTGGCGAGAGTTAGAATCATATATTTTAGTACTTTCAGAGTTCACTTCTCATGCCCATACTGCCCAGCGAACTGGATGGATACCAGTGCGGCTTTCCAAACAGCAATGGTTTCGAATTCCGATTCTCTATTGCTTGGCTAGGCCCGGAACTGGACTGAAGCGACTCGTTCCCTCCTGAGAATTCATGATGTTATAGCAGATGGAAGCACAATTTTTTTTTCAACTGTATTTCCCATAACTAACTTTCTATGATTTGATTCTTTAACGTAGACGCTTAACGCATGTGACTGTGGTAGCTCGTAGATGTGTGAGATCACGATATTGATCCGTTGAGACAAATCCGAAACTACAGCCCAGAACCACCCTGTGTCAGTATTGCATTAGAGAGGTCAGAACGATGATCGCTTTTACTACGTAGCAGAACTGGCGAATTCATCAATTAGTCAAGTTGTGTGCTTGAGACGGATCAAGATCTAGATTAAGATCCAACGTATACAAAATTGATCCAGTCTGGAATGTCTGGTGTATGTATTAATATAACAGTTAAAACATCTCCGCTCAGGGAATCTAACTACCCTCGAGCCTATGACGAAGTGTTCAGCACACCCCCCAAGCAGCTAATCCTCCAAGTGGGGGAACGCTGGGGGCTGTCCATTCTAGATTTATAAAATCTGGGCATCCTATGATATTGACCCACCTATCTCTCGCCTTTACGGTCTATGGGCTGTATTTCAAACTCGACTGTCGAGTTGTTGGGGATTTATACAGTGGGTTCGGTTCCGGATATTATTATATAAAGAATGAAAGGCGATCACTTTATACATACATGCCACACACAGCATAGCTACGTAGGGTAGTGAGCTGTCTACATAGGATAGGTATTACTTCTGCCGGTTCTCGGGAGAACCTCTCCTGGATATTTCCTTTGAAAATGTTTCGGGGCAAGCATTGTACTAGCAAGAAATATCAAGCTGCAACTTGACCAACTAGGTCTAATACGTTAACCCAGCGAGGATTTGGTTGCTATCCTCATCGTTGAAACTTTAGCGGCGCGTGAACGGAGAAATGAAATATAGCGCCCGGGAGAGTAACCGGGCCTGGCCGCGCCTCGGAATAACAAACAATTGCCCAATCATCAGTAGGCCGGCCGGTTCGACAAGACTAACATATATGACGCTTCCAATGTGAAGCACGAACCTGTACAAATATGTCCTCCCAACCTGAATGTCGCTGCATATAAAACCCAATAACCATTTGCTCGCTTCCCTATGCCATTATACAGTAAATGAAACTCGGAGAACATGACCGCAAGATAGAAGATGTAGGTGTCGAGGCACCATGTGGGGGAAGCAGTATAAAACACTTTTTGGACAAGGAAACCCACATCCTCATGGAAAAAAAGACGTGCCTTCTCAAACGCCCTAGTAGTCATACAAGGGGAAAGAGGCCAACGCTGGCCTATCGTTAACCGAATGACAGCTCCATAGCATCAAAGTCTTGTGGTGTGGTCCCGTGTTTTTTTATCATATGTCGCCGCCAATTATCCTTCCGAGGGAAAGATTTGCCGCCCTTGAACCATGGACAGGTAGGTTCCGTGCAGTGATAAGCCTTTAGTTTCAGATGTCTATCGTTGATATGGCGATCGAGATGTGTTTTGGTGCCGAACTTCCTATCACAGCCTGCATATGTGCATTCGTGTGTGCGATCATGATAACGCTTATGATGGTTAAGTTTATGGATCTGGTCGAACTCTCGGCCACACTCTGGGCATACTAACTGGCCCGGTACAGGGGGAGGTTTCGAAGGGTATGGCGATTTACTAGGATCAGGCTTGAGTTTGCCATGTTCGGGTATAGTAGGAAATGGTGACGGAGAAGCCGTGGGCCGAGTATCAGGTGTCCTTTCACTCGACTCAGCTACGGAGCTCTGCCCGGGGGTTGAAGGGTATTCGTACGAGTCAATGGACCGACGGTTCTCATCATCACTCGGGAGGTCAAGGTACATGTCGGCGAAGTCATCCTCCTTGCGAGGTGGAGAGCCAACAACGTCCTCCTGTGTCGGTTGCTGGGTGATGATCTCGGGGGGAGGCGGTGGCATAGCAGGTGGTGATGCCGAGTGTTTTATCTGATAGGTGGTATAAGCTGCTTGCTCGGCAGGGTTGGTTGGGTGCAAGATAGCCATGGGATTTATGGTGAAGGAATCTGGGGGAGACAGCTGGGGAGAATGTGATGAGCGGAATGGAGAATGACTATTGGTCTCTGGTTGAGGGCCATCAACGTTCATAGGCTCTGGGATCTCTGGGCTCTTAAGGCGTTCCCGTTGTTCAGTTGGGCTTTGTGGCTGAGGCACAGGAGGCAACCCATCATAAGTGGAGCCGGTAGTTAGAAGAGAGGATGGAAGTGTGGGATTTATTTCTGTTGTTTCGCGGACCGTAGAGCCCATATGACCAGAAAACCCGCCGTACTGGGAGTCTTGCGTGGGACGCTCGAATCTTCCATACTGCGATTGAGGCGGGTGTATGCCGTTTGCTTCAGAGCCTTGGCCCTGGAAATCTGAGTTGGGTGCACCCTCCAAGATTTGTTCTGGCTCTTCAACATAGTTCGGAGCGATCCCTTGCCAATTAATACCTCCGGACGATTCTTGGTCGGCTTCTTGCTTTATGGATACGGGGTACCCTAGGGATGACTTTCCATACTGCTGTTGCGACGAGGGAGACTGCGCACCGTCAGCAACTGTCCCTTTTGAGTTTCGTGTCGACTGGCGTGTGATGGTGTTCCAAATTTTCCGATGCATAGAACTACTTCTCCGGCGTTCCTCAGCCTCTCTCAGTTGCGCCTTGTACATCTCACTCATCTGTGTCGAAGGAGGTGTGATGGCCTGAGCCGGGTCCGAGTCCATAGATATCCTCGTGTCATAATAGCTAGAGTTGGCAGCTTCAGGTGCCGTTGATGCATGATTTAAAGGTGTGGTCAGTGTGTGCTCTGCCGCAACGGGAAAGGTTTGCTGGCGTGGTAGTGAGAAATCGATGTCGTGGGGGAGCGGGTCGTAGCCAACAGCTTGGGTATAGGCCTGATTGTTTCTCATCCAGTCTTCCCCGTAAGGCGATATTGGCGAGCGCTGTCTATGTGTAGTTGGATCCCTCGGAAGAGCTTGGGCTGCACCGTCAGGTCTTTCATCTTTGAGGCCCACAGCGGCCGTCTGCTGCAAGGGAAGCCCAGGCCAGAGCGCAGAGGCGGGATGGTGCAATGCCTCTTCTGCCTGGGCGATCTTATAATTCCGCCTATAACGGAAGTATAAAAACCCTAGGATGATAAGCAAGAAGCCACCTCCCAGTACGCTGCCAACGACGGCGCCAGCAATGGCACCTGCCGATAGCGCATGGCTGCGCGGGACAATGGCTGCCCTTGAGTTGATCATGGTGGGGATCATGGGATTAAGCTCAGGCTTCATGCGAGTCAATCATGTGAGTCAAGGGTCGCAGGGCGGGAGACGGACGCGCGTGTACGCGATGCCAATGCCAATGTCAATATCAACCAACTCTAATCGTCAAGGCCGGCAAATTAACGGATGCTTGGCCTGTAATGACTTAGCGCACGGTTGCCTGGTTCGCCGAGAGAGGTGGATGGGCAGACAGAAGTGAATCCCACGGGATGGGTGAGTGAGAATGAGTCTGAAGGGATTGATAGATATGGTCAGACGTGACTCCCAGTATGGGCGCGGGCGTGAGTGAGGGCCGCCGGGTCACCTTGGGCAGCCAACAGAGGAGCGAGGCGTTCTGCCCTCAGGTTTGTGAGGGCCCGCAAGTACCTGGAGAGAGAGGGAGAGAGAGAGACTGGCCAAAGAGGTGGCCGGCGATGGCTGTCGGCGGCCTCAACCTCTCTGATGGAACAGCTGCGGCGATGGCGGCGGCGACGGCGACGGCGACGGCGACGGCCACAGCTTTCCCGGGGGTGCTAGCAACGATCGGCTGGTACGAGATCGGCCGCAGACATGATCAAGACGAGGGTGAGAGCTGTGGATGAGACGACGTTGAGCTGCCAGGACCTGGTCCGATGAATGATCAAAGTCCTTCAGCCTCACCGGCAACGCGGGTCTCCAGGTAGGCAGTGTATTATTCGTGTTCTAGGTAGGTCACATGCAGGATACTGCGCAGGATAATAGCCGTAATAGTCAGATAGGGGAAATAAGAATAAGAGCCAGGGGAAATGCTGGAGGCCGGGCACACTGGAGCCGCCCACGCGCGCGCATCCAATGCAATGATATGATAATAATGATGCTGGGGGCTCCTCGTAGGTCGCTTACGCTTACCTACACCACAACATTTATTGTACGGTGTAGGTAAGTAGGTAGGTACGTAGGTAGGTAGGCACCCTTCCAAGGTTACCCCCTACGCTACCTAGCTACCGCAACGTACTCAGTAAGGTACTACCTGACGGTAGGTAGTAGTATAGTGTACTTTTACCAGTGTTGGTCCAGTGGGAGCCCTCCAACAGACTCCAATTGACTAGCCCCTGTTACCACTTAGGGGATAGCCCGGACGCACTAGAGAAAAAATCTATTCCCTTTCTAGAGCAATCTTTTGAAAGCTCCCTACCTAACAATTACTGTAAGTACCTATAAGTATGTAGAGCAACCCCTGGTAGTCCTATGCTGGCAGAGTTGGTTGCACGCTACAACTACTCGGGATATGTCCGGGAGGCATCCTGCGAGGGCTCCTGTGGAAACTTGGAAGCATCAACACATCCATAGCACAAGCCACATTCTATCTGGGACGCCGTACAAGAGACCTACGAGCCCTAGAGGTGAGTAGTCCTGCCAAGCCACACTGGACCATCCAGTATACAACATTCGCAGCGGCCATGCCGAAACCAAATCTCTCCGTATATCCGAATTGCAAATTGCATCATTCTACCCTCTCTGAGACACGTGCAACAAGCACCCGAATTCTATTTTCGCTTTGCGCAGAGGCTGTGTGTGTTCTTGTTTTCATTCTCTCATTATAGAGATTGATTCCCTCTGGCTAGTAACGTCAAGTCATATCTTCGTGCGTTCCCTCCCCCTCTTACGTAAGGCAACGAATGCATATATATACGGAAGTACTACGTAGGTAAACATAGAGAAGCATTAGTAATTAAGCGCAATCTTCATGGTGCGGCCATGAAGCACGCCAAGGATTCGATAACCGTTGGACAACTTAAGACTATTTCGACAGTACCTGAGAAACCTAGCTGGGCTATCTTACAAGTAAGACATTCTCGGCAGTTTTGAACCCGTTATGCTTAGTATCACCCAATTCTAAGGAATCTCTTGCCACTTTATGTATGAGCATAAATGACTTAACTATCCGAGATTATGTTTCGCGAGATGGTAGTGTCTTGGGAAAGCGTAACGAGATCTGCTAAGTGAGGAGAAGATGTGATAAGCCGGTAGGAAGGATTTTTGACGTCATGGTTATTGAGCGTAGCCACTGAAGACACCAATATGCTACAGTAATACATCGTGCTGCATGGAACACAATCTCCAGAGATCTGGACCGTTTTGGCCCACACATTCCCAGTTACAACGCGATGTCCAACTAGACCAATCAGAAAGACACCACCACTTCCTTGACTGCTGAGTTCATTAGAGCTGCACCCCTCGTGCCAGCCGCATGATATCCCTTAACTATACGTAGACATCAATAGGCTACAGTTGGGCGGCGAAGCTGGATATTGAGCCCCTTGTCGGATTCCTCCATCAATTTGTCCAGGCCAAATATTGTGGCTAGTCCAGACCTTAGAGTGCCGAATAGCCATCTAGTAGCCTACCCGAATTCTAGTATCAGAAGTATGTAAAACAGTATGGATATGGAGAAGACAAACGCTCATTACTATATACCACATTAACCACATTAACCAGTTGCTGGTTATCTTTCCTTTAAGAAATGACCTATCGACGGGCTAGGGCAGGCGAGGCGAAGTGAAGCTAAGTGAATGTCTGGTCACGATGTCAGCCTGGCCGATCCATCCTGGATAAGTTTGTATATGATGTAGTCTAGACTATTCTGCGGGCGTCTGCTGGATACCGCCATGGGTGATGGCGTCCGTCTAGACTCTACGCACCCTGCATTACAAGCGCGGCTGTACAGTACTGATGGTGCTGATGGTATGTCCTGGGAGCGCCCGGGCTTGACACGTGCCAGACTACTTCTAGCGTGGTGTAGTGTGCCTGCGAACAGCTACCTTGGGTGTCCAGACAAGTTAACCGCGAAGTCGAGGCATATCCTAGTTGTAAATCGACATCATTCTTTAGCGTGAGCAGTCAGGTAGGTATACTAGGTATCTATCCGCACCTGTGTTGAGTCTACGAGAATTTCATGCCCAGTCGCCTAGTACAGTACCATGAGGTCTCCATAGATTGATCGGGCTGGTACACTTGTCACGAAGGCTGGCTCGGCTGGTATCGTCATATACATCCAGATATATCAACTACTGTAGTACACTGCGCTGAAAGAAGTGCATCATCTATACATGCGGTAAGTATCATTGTTGATCTATGCTCTTGGCGTACACTAAAAGGTTCCTGCATGACGCATCCAATATTAGACTACATACTGTACACTACTACTAAGTAAGTATACTAGGTTAACCAGGCAGCATTACCATACCCAATTCCCATGTTACCCCCAAATTTGCCGATTCATACAGATCGTATTTGAGAACCACATGTGATGAAACGTGTCTGTAATAGACCTGTACCACAGAGCTTCAGCATGAGACCACGGGGTACTACTGAGCAAGTGAAGAATAGCTAATCGGTAACCCACGGAGTGACGCTAGACGGGCAAATCGGGGGCTGGAAAAAAAAAAAAAAAAAAAGAACTCCAAAATAATACAAATGGATGAGTAATAAAAACTACCTGGGGAAGAGTGTAGACGGAGAAGGGAGGGGTGCAAGGACATGTATCAGCAACAGGCATTATTATGGTCAGGTATACCTCCCTCGCCTCCCTCGACTAATGGCCGACGTCACAAGCGACAGGGTTGCGTTCAGCGCAATACGTATGTACATAGAAATCCTATTTTATGGGGCCCCTCTCCGATCTTGGTTTCCGATCTTAAGGTCCTGCAAGGGAATCGCGAATCGAACCTCTACAGCACTTGCCTCTTATATGTCCCAATTCAACCCTTGGACACGCTGTAAAAATGACGGAAATCCAGAGCAAGAAGCGGCGAGGCACATGGAAAAGACGAAAAACAAAAAAGGGGTCAACACACAAAAAAAAAAGACGGCACTCTAGCCATATCTGCTTGATTTGAGCGTTTGTCCCTTCAATCTTCAGGCCATCGTGCAGCATCGTGTAAGGCCTCTCCATCGCCTTCTAAAAGACGGCCTCACGACAGCATCCAGTCTCCGCGACGATCCAACTTTATGATACACTCGTTTGCTTTACATGCTACGCATCTCATAATTTTTGAAAAAAAAATAAAAAAAAAAATAAAAAAAAACAATAATCCCAAACTAAGTACGGCGACAACCACGAAGCAACGCGGACTGGTGAGACTTTCATCAAACGCCATCATCTCCCATCGAGGTTTATACATGCTTCTCATGAGCGTAGAAGACGACCGCTCTTTACCCTACACCCTGCACCATACCTACAATATTTCTCTCTCTCGTGAGACCAAAAACTAATCGATATTTCATCCAGTTACCGAAATCTGGGATCGTTTGCCCAACAGCTATACTGCTTGCCGTTGCTCTATCACAAGCCTTGCAGAGCCGCAAGCATCGCCCTTAAGTATCGCTAGTATGGTATAGCTGTGTTTTGGTCGCCTCGTCTCCTGCATTTATTGCACCATATGTTTTCACCCACTCAATTGTGAGCTTAGATGCGTAGCTGTGCTCTCGTTACCAAAGTTCTTGCTCACGCTGGATCGCTCAAGACACCATTTGTGTCTTCTTGCCACATTTTTCTAGACACGTGTGGTGTAGGGTTCAACTTGGGTCGCTGCTCGAAGGATAGCATTCAGCATTCGTTTGCAGTTCTTCGCAATCTTTAGATCATTCGTATCTCTACCAACAATCCTTTTTCTTCTGTACCGAAGTCCAATTTTATCGGTTGGCTCACCAAAGGGTCATTCAGGCATCATGCAGGAGGCGAACACTGTGATATACCTCGTGCGACACGATATGCGCGTTGCAGATAATCCTATCCTAGACCGTCTCGCATCGTCAGTAGACCATCATTTCACCCATCTTCTCCCCCTACATATCATCCCTCCCCATCAAATCGAGGTATCTGGTTTCCTCAAGAATGGCACAGACTCTCCTTTTCCCGAAGCCAGAAGCGAGGTCGCCCATTTCTGGCGGTGCGGGCCGCACCGAGCTCGGTTCACCGCTCAATCTCTGTGGAATCTGAAAGAGAATCTCGTTAAGCTTGGAAACGATTTGATCATACGTGTCGGGAGGCTCGATGATACCTTGAAAGGCTTAGTCGAAGGGCTTAGAGAACATCAAATAAAAGTAACCGCAGTCTGGATGATTGCTGAGGAAGGTTACGAAGAGGAACGAGACCAGAAGAATGTGGCGGCAGCCTGCTCATCTCTCGGTATCGACTTTGAGGTATGCGTAGATGAGAAATACTTCATCGATGAGTAGGTACATTGTTTCGGTGTTTTGCGGTGGTAAGAAACTAATACGTATCTTGCCAGTCGCGATTTAAAATTATCGACCCCTCAAGATCTTCCAGATGTTTTTACAACTTATCGCAAGATGAATGAACCCTTGCGAGAACGCCCGCGACCAGCAAAACCGCGACCATCAAATCAGTCTCTTCCCAAACCTATCGAAGCATCTAAAATACCGAGTCAGCTAGATCCTTTCGAGATTCCGACATCTCTTCAGGCGTTTGAGGCAGCCTTCCTCCGTCCCCTTCAGCAAGACCTTCCAGAAGTCGCCCCTATGGATGAGGATATGTCTGCCCATCCCTTCCTTGGTGGCGAGGACAATGCTCTGGAACGGCTGCGTTATTTCATCAGATCAGGCAATGCTTCACGATACAAGTCTTCGCGCAATAGATTGCTAGGGGTGGATTATAGCACTAAATTGTCTGCTTACCTTGCTCAAGGGTGCATTACCGCCCGCCAAATACACGAAGAGCTCTTACATTTCGAAGATGGAGCCGATGAGAAATATGCTCAGACGGACGGATATGGCCAGGGAGAAAACGAAGGCACCCAAGCTATCCGTTTTGAACTGCTTTGGCGTGACTACATGCGGCTTTGCACCCGGAAATTTGGAGCGAAGCTTTTCTATCGATCTGGCTTTCGAAATGATCACTCCCACAACTGGAAAACGGGGCGTACAGACGATAAGTACACGGACATTCAGTCAGAATCGGTTGGTGAAGTCTCCGCCATCATGAAGCGGGTTCTCGAGGGCACAACTGGGCAGAGCCTTATAGATGCCTCCTCACGAGAGTTGATACACACAGGATATACATCCAATCGGGCAAGACAGAATGTGGGCAGTTTTCTCGCAAAACATCTGAACATTGACTGGCGCTATGGTGCAGAGTGGTACGAATTCATGCTTGTCGACTACGATGTCAATTCGAATTGGTCAAATTGGCAGTATGTCGCCGGGGTAGGCAATGATCCCCGAGGCGAGGCCCGTATTTTCAACCCAGTAAAGCAAGCCTTCGACTACGACAAAGACGGGCAATACGTCAGATGCTGGGTGCCCGAAATCCGAAAGATAGAGAAGCTCGAGAATCTATTTCAGCCATGGACGACGCCAAAGGAAGACTGGGAACAGTTTGGCCTGGTCGGGCTCCCCATGGCAGAAGATCCGGTGAAGAGAATTAAGTTCTCTATCGAAGGCAAACCGAAAACTTCTCGCCGGCCTTTTGCTCGCAGGCGAGGCCAAGGGCGAGGCTCTCCTAGATTGCCGCCGTTGGAGGATCTCCAAATCAGTGATGAGCAA
The DNA here is from genome assembly GCA_022495085.1 of Xylaria sp. FL1042. Lineage (NCBI taxonomy): Eukaryota > Fungi > Ascomycota > Sordariomycetes > Xylariales > Xylariaceae > Xylaria > Xylaria sp. FL1042. The sequence goes on from MU380464.1 coordinate 29,677, forward strand.
ACGTCTCCTCCACAGGGAAATGGCCCAGCAAGAGATATTGCGGCCAATCCCCGTGGCGGTTCTCGTGGAGGCGGCCGCGGCCGCGGTGGAGGCGGAAGGGGGCGTGGATTTGGACCAAGGAGAGGGGAGTTCCAAGGGCCCCGTGGCGGTTGGCAACAACCATACAGCCAGGTGCATGGGGCCTTTCCACCGCATCCCTGGTCTCACATTGGACCCGCGTAGTATACGGGATGGGCAACTTGATGCTGCCATGATCCAGCGGGGCCTTTCCGAACAACGGCGCCCATTAGGAGCTCATGCCTACCAGGCTAAAGGAGAACGAAAGGATGGTTTAACAAGTGTGTACAATATTTCAAGAAAGAAAAAGGCAATTTGCGCGTTGGGCTGCTACATGTTACTGTTGGGATAGGCACGGACTATTATTAGAGAAGCGAGCATGGGCGTCCTATCAGGGAGAGGGCAGGCTACCATAGACTGAATAATCGGTATGTTCTGATCTTTAAGAAACTTGTTCCCGATGTGAAAGATGGACTACACACTTATTAAGTAGTATTGAATACGGTGTTGCAATCAGTCTACGTGAGAACATAAACACCGGTTTGTCCAATATCAATTGGATTTTACTGAATAGACCCTTGAATGCCAATAGCTGATCTGAAAATGGATACCAAAGCTTCCCCGACGCCACTAGATGCTGTGTTGCGTTCGCCGTTGAGTGATAAACCCTCCTCCGCACCCATGTTCTAGAACAAGCAGTCGCTCGCTCCCTATAAATGCGGCAAGTTTGTATTTTACTCTACATGGCGGCCGTGAAATATATAGATATATTGAACTTGGGACAGTATATCCACCGATAGCCCATCTGTACTGTCTCAAACCCTAGAAGCCCTCGACGAGCGGTCGAAGCTTGTATGTCCTGGGCACGACAAACAGGCCCTTGGCCTCGACAGCCACCTTGCCCTTCTCGTTCTCGAGGACGCCGCGGACCCAGAGCTTGCGATCACCCTTCCTCACGCCGTCCTTGCCCACGGCGTGGTCGTCGTCGCTGGGGATAGGGGTGGTGCGGATGACGTAGAAGGCGTTGGTCATGGCCGGGGCGCGGTACTGCATCTCGAGGTTGGCGGTGACGCCGGTGCGGCTCGGGAAGCGGAAGATGGCGCAGCGGCCGAGCGACTCGTCGAGCACGGTGGCCAGCGCGCCGCCGTGCACGACGCCCGGGAACCCGGCCATGGCGGCGCCGAAGTACACGACGGTCACGACCTCGCCCGTGGCAGCGTTGTGGAAGACGCGCTGGAAGGCGAGCCCCGAGGACCCGGCCATGGGGCCCGAGGTGATGCGCGACCCGGCCGCCGAGACGCCGCTGTAGGCGTCCCACGACGTCCACGACGGGTCGGCCTCGAGCTGCTGGACGATGGGCAGCGCGGCGCCCTGCGCTTGGATCCTGGTCTGCATGTAGGCGTCTTGGTCGGAGCCTGGGGCCGGGAGCGAGGGCGGCGCGATGGCGTTGCTGACCAGCGTCCCCATTATTATACCGAAGAAGAGGAAGGCCGCGGCGTAGTAGAGGCCTCGTCGTCGTCGTCGTCGTCGTCGCCGCCGCGGGGTCTGGGGACTAGGCGATGGCGATACATGGTCGCTATGTGTTTCTGCGGCAGTAGCGGGCGCTCCTGGCTCTGGTGATGACGGTGTCGAGGCCTTGGGGGGCTCGGCTCGGAGCGAGTGGGATGTCGTGAAGTGTCTCGGTCGAAAGGTATCGGAGGCGCGAATCTGTGCTCTTACCGTGGAAGGCCGCCAGCAGCTCGGTGACGTCTTCTCGTATAGTAATAACCGGCCAATTGGCGTGACGGCGTGCTGGCGACACAGATGCCGCCATGGTCGGAACATGTTGAAGGCCAGCCAGCTACCTATCCAGCTCCCCTGCTCTGGTCTTGAAGTTGGCGAACTGCTCTCGATGATGGGTAAGATCTACATGTCAGATAATGCATGTGAGTACCTAGGTAGGTACCTAAGGCACTTGGACAAGTGCATTTATCCTTTTAAACGAGACTTATGCTACTAACGCATATGATAAGAAAGAACATCGAATAACATTGAATCTATTATCAGATGCCAATGATATCTCTCTAGGGACTAGTCTAGTATCAAATTCGATACGTTCTCTAGAAAATAATGATCATGGCCGGTAAAGAAGAAAGCGGAGCCGAAATTAAGATGTTGCGTGAGACATTTATTACAGTACTATTTCCCTTCCATCTCCTCGCAACAAGCCAACAAAACTGGCAAGTCTCGGGTATTCAATGCCGAGGAATTGGTAAGAGGATCACCCCCTATTGAAGCCAGACGTGCATGCGAGGTCGACAAGTGAATCACTCAATCATCTCTAATTCTATGAGCCATACTACGTTGGCCGAGTCCTCTCACTACATTGGCCTGAAACCCACTTAGCCGCATGTTAGTGCAGCCACCCGACAAGAAGTCATTTCA
>MU380465.1:0-32110 GCA_022495085.1 Xylaria sp. FL1042
CAAGCTTTATTATTAAAAGTTATATTTAAAAAAATTAAATTTTAATATTTAATATAGCTATAACTTAAAATAGCTATTTTATTAAAAAAGCTATATTATTTAATAACTATTAAAAATTTATTATTTAACTAGTTTAAATAGTAAAAAAATATATGCTATAAGTTTTTATATATATTATTTTAAATAAAATAGCTGCTGCTTTATTATTTTTTAAAATAAACTTTTTTAGTTTTATTAATTATATATTATATTTTAATAAAAAAGTTTTAATAATTATTATTATTATTAATAATATTATTTTATTGCTTTAGCTATTATGTTAATTAAAAACCGATTTTATAATAAAAGCGTATTTTAAGCTATAAAAAACTAATAACTATTTATAATCGTAAAAATAATATAAATAGCTATTAACCGCTTTTAATTAATAATTAAATCTTTTTATATTTATATATTATAAAAGTTGTTTTTAATAATATAATATATTTTAATAACTAAATATTTTTAAATAAGCATAAAGTAATATTTTTAAATAAAACTTTTATTAATTAACTAAATATAAAAAAAAAAGCTTATTATTTAAGCTTTAAAAAAGAAAATTAAATTATTAAATTATTAATTAATAATAAGTTTTTAAAAAGCTTTAAAAAAATCTTTAATAAAATTATATAAAACGCTAAAAAAGCAAAACTATTAGCAGTAAAAAAATAGCTATTATAAAAGCTAAATATTTTAATATATATAATATATAAATTAAAAGCATAAAAAATATATTTTATAAATAATATTAATTATAATAATAATATATTATTAAAATTAATTTATTAAAAAAAAAAAGCTTTAGCAAGCATTTAAAATTAAAATAAAAAAATAAAAACTAAAAATAAAAAAGTTTTTATTAATATTTATTTCTGCTTTATTAAATAACTAAAAAAATTATAATTAACTTTTAAACGCTTAAAAAAAATCTAGCAAAACTTAAGCTTTATTAACTTAACTAATTAAAAAAAAAAGCTATTAATTAAAATTTTTTATAAATAAAAAATAATATTAGCTTAAAATTTTAGCAAAATTAAAAAAATATAAAATAAAATAGCTTTTTTTTATAAAATTTAAATAATTTTATATAAAGTATAGCAAGCTAAAAGTATATTTATTTTTAGCCTTTTTTAAAATCGAGTAATAAATATGCTAAAAATATAAATAATAAATATTATTTTTTAAAAAAAATATAAAATATATTAAAATGCTTAGTTTATCGTTAAAAAAAAAAATAATAAATTATAATTAATTAACTTAGCAATAAAGCTAAATATTATTATTATTTAAAATATATTTTTATTTTATAGTTGCGATAAATTTATAAAAAAATTTATAATATATTAAATTTTATTTATTATAAATTTTTTTTTAAAATATAATTAAATATTTTTTATTTTAAAAAGCTATAACGCATCTCCCACATGAGTGGACCACCCACTTGAGTGGACCACCCCGAATTTCCATATAAAATCTATATATTAAAACTTTAATAACTTTACCAATTTTATAGCTATTAACATGCAATTTGAAAATTTAGGCTATTAAAATAATAAGGAATTTAAATATATTTTTTATAATTTTATTACTATTTTCTTTCCTAGTAAAATAAAAATCGCGCTAAAATTTTAGCGTGGTTTTTAGTACAGCTATAAATAAAATACTAGTAAAATTGTAAAAAATATATTTAGATTCTTTATTAAGTTAATAACTTAAATTTTCAAATTGCATGTTAATAGCTATAAAATTGGTAAAGCTATTAAAGTTTTAATATATAGATTTTATATAAAAATTTAAGGTGGTCCACTTAAGTGGGTGGTCCACTCATGTAGGAAATGCGTTATAATAACTATTTTTTTAATATTATTAAAAGTTTTTTAAATAATAACTTTATTATAAAGCGTAATAAACTTAATAGCTTATTTTTTTTTAAATAATTAACTAAATATTATATAATATTATATTAATAAAATATAAACCTTTTTTTAATAATATTAAAATAAAAAAATTTATAATAAAATATAATAATTAAAAAATTAGTTTAAATATTTAAAAGTTTATATTAAAATATATTAAAAATATTAATATAATTTTATTTAATTTTAAGCTTATTAAAGTTATAGCTAATAAAAAAAAAAGTAAATAATATAAATTATTTATTATATTTATTAATTATATATATAAAACTTATAAACGTTATTTTATTAAAGTAAAAATAATTAAAATTATAAAATAAAAATTATATTAAAATAAAATAAAAATAAAAATATTTTTTAAAATTATTAATTATTATAAAATATAAATATTATTAAATAAGATTTATATAAATTTATATAATATATAGCTAGCGCTACTAGCTTAAAAAAAAAACATATAATATTTAATTAAGTCTTGTTTATTTAAAAAGGAATATAAAAGTGTGCGTATAAAAAAAAGGCTATTTATAAGTAATTTAAGTAGGCCTTGGTCATTTAACCTTGTTATGTAACCTTGTTAAATAACCCCTTAGTCATTTAATAGCCCTATGACTCCCCTAGCCGTACTAGTAGCCCAAGGGCTACTTGTATAACTAGTTAACCGCTTGTATTATTATTTTAATACTATAACAGGGCTGGCGGTCCCTGCAGGTGCCAGGCACCTGCGTAGTAGTTGACCTAGGCTGTTGCGGCCCGTGCGCACCTGTTATACAGGCTATATAAGGGGCTGTTGGCCGCAGGCCAACCTACCTACCTACTTCACCTTTACATACCTCATAGCATTTTTTTACACATACCTCATCCTGTACACTTCATACCTACATAGTAGAATACAGTCATTTTCAGTCATGTAGGCCCTACTAGTTGTTTTTTGTTGTTGTTGTTGTTGTTGTTTTAGTTGTTTTCTGTTGGTTGGCTCTGCCGTCCCGACGCAATGGTGTCCTCGGTAAGGCTCGAAATACCCAACGCTCATTACTTTTCAGAGTGCGACCAAGGCTCGGAGACCTATCGCGACGCCTTACGCTACGAATAACTATATAAATGCGTCCAGCATTGTTCTAGACCTATAAGATACCCCAGAGATAGCCTATACGCGAATACCTTTAGTCTAGACCGCGATAGTTGCCTAAATGCTTTTAAAGACTATAGGTTAGCCTTAGTCACCTAGCTAGTTAACTAGCTATATACCCCTTTTTACTAGTTAATTAAGTATTATTATATAATTTAATATATATATATATTTTTAGCTAGATAGCTTATAGTTAGTTAAGTTAAATTAATTAGTTAACTAATTAGCTAAGCTATAGCTTTTACATTTACTTTTATATTTATTATTATCGCTAGCTATTTATGTTAATTAATATATTATTTTCGCTAAAATAGTTATATAAGTAGTCTTTTATATATTTTTATATATAGTTATACTTATATATTTATTTACTTAATATATATACATTAATTATTTATATATTTTAATTACTTATTATTTTTATTATTTTTAGTTATTTATATTACTAGTTAAGTTATTTAAAACCTTTTAAAAAGCTATGTAATTTATTTTTATTTGCTATTTATTTCGAGTTTTATGCCTTTATTAGCCTTTATTTTTATTAATTAAATAGTTTTTTATATATATATACTTGCTAGTTATTTTTTATACTAGTTATATACGAGTTAGCTTATAAGTATATAGCTTTAAAAAAACCTTTAATTAAGGCTAGCTATTATTTATTTAAAAATACCGCCGCGTTACTTTTATTATTATTATATTTAGTTTTTAACCTTGTTAATTAATTAGCTACCTGCGCTAAAATAGCTATATAAGCTACTACTTATACTATTTTATATATAACCTTGCTTATATACTTATATTATAAAAGTAGTTATAACTAGCCTTTTATTTAGTTATTTAAGTATTTAACTATGCAGCTATATTTTTGCTAAAGCTATATATAGCCTTTATTATAAACTAAATATTTTTATTTATTATTAATTAGCTAGTTATTTACGCTTTTAGCTATATAAGCAGTGCCTTATATTATTTTATATACGTACCCGCTTATATAGCTATTTATAATATACTTGTTTAGTTCGAGTTATTTTATTATTTAATTATTTAATTATTATAGCTTATTAATTAATTATTTAGTTATTATTATTAATTAGTTAGTTATATATGCTTTTATAGCTATATAAGCAGCCTTTTTATATTATTTTATATAAAAACATGCTTATATAACATTTACCTACTTATATTATAACTATTTATTATAAGTGTATGTTTAACTATTTAATTAGCTACTATTAAGGCTTTATTAGCCTTTTAAGTTAAGCTTAACTAGCCTTATTATATATATACGCGTTTAAGTAGCCTATTATATAAATTAATATATAGCTATGCTTTTAGCTGTACATATAGCTATTTAACTCACTTTATTTATTACCTAGCTAAATAATTAAAAAAACTATCGACAATTAAATATTAAAAAAATAAAAAAGATAGCATTTAGTACTAATTAATACGTATTTAAAAAAAAAAAGTAGCGAGAGCTAAAGTGCGATTTTATAAAAAATTTAAGGTGGTAAAGCTTTTAAAAAAACTAAAAAAAAAGTTTAAGCTAAGCTTACGCAAGCTAGCAAATACCGCAAAAATTTAAAAATAGCAAAGGCTAAAATATAACCTTAAAAATATAAAAGAAATATTTAAGGTAGTAAAGCTTTTAAAAGAACTAAAAAAATAGTTTAAGCTAAGCTTATATAAGCTAGTAAATATTACAAGAAAACTAAAAACTAAAAAAATACTAGTAATTAAATAAAATATTATTTGTTTTATATAAAAAAATATTAAAAAGCAAATAAGTTATAAGCAAGTAAGTTATAAGTTATTTAAAAAAAGCCTAGAAATTAAAAAAAGCCTTATAATAAAAAAAAGTTTAAAGTTAAGTAGTTAAGTAATTAAAAAACTAAAAAAAGTTAAGCGTTATACGGCCGCTTGCGCATAAAAAGTTAGCTAATTAAAAACTTGTTAGCTTAGTAAATAAAAGGCAAGCTTTTTTTTTTTAAACCGTTAAGGTTTATAAATATAAAAGTTTAAGTCAAGTAGTTATTATTTTCTAGCCCTTGTTATTTTTAAAGTTAAAAGGTTATCCTAAAGAGATAACTTTAACTAAGGGAAGATTGTAACAGGGCTGGCGGTTCCTGCAGGTGCTAGGCACCTGCGTAGTAGTTGACCTAGGCTGTTGCGGCCCGTGCGCACCTGTTATACTGGCTATATAAAGGGCTGTTGGCCGCAGGTGTTAGATTTAATGATATTAAGGCTAGGCTATAAAAGGGAGCTTATAAGGTATTTATGTAATGAGCGCATATTATAGCCTATAATGGCTAGTGTAGTAAATATACTAGTTTTATACCTATTTTATATAAGGTATAAATATATATTATATAGTTAAAATTTAAGGCTAAAAAATAATTATTTTAATAATAGTTAAGTAAATTATTAAATATAGCGAATATAATATATATAGCAAATATAATAATATTACACTTAAAAACTTATAATTTAATAATTAAAAGTTTTATTTTTTTATATTTTATTAATTTAAAGCTTTTAATGTTTTAATAAATAGCTTATTATTATGCTTAATAATATTTAGCGCTTTTTAATTATATTAAAAAGTTTTATACTATGTTTTAAAGCTTAATATTTATTTAACTAGCTTAATATTAAAAATGACTTAATTAAACTTTTATTAAATTTTTAATATATTAAACGCTAACGAGCTTAATAATAATAATAACTAAAGCGAAAGCGCTAGTTAATACGACTTTAAAAAAGAATATAATTATTTATTTAATAATTAAAAGCTAACAAGCTTGTTATAAAGGGTATTAAGCGCTTTAAAGCTAATATTAATAGTAGACTTATTATTAAAAAAGGTAAAGGCTATAATAAAAGGGCTGTTATAAGCGCTTTATATTAAAGGGCTACCGCGAGTGCTTTATAATTAAAAGGCTAAAGCTGCAAGCATGTTATAAAAGTTAATAAGATTATATATATATATATTATTATATATTTTATTATAGCTGCTAAATATTATAAAGGCTTTATATAAGTAAAAAACGCAAGCATTTTTTAAAGGCTAGCGAGATTATATATATTATTAAGTAATTTATTATAGCTGCTAAATATTATAAAAGCTTTGCTAAGTGAAAAACTAAGCGTGCTATAAGCTATTTAATAGTTTTATTTTTATAAAAACTTATAGTAATAACTGCAAAAAAAGTTTATAAAAGAAAAAAAAAGCTTATTATTTACTGCTAGCAAAATTAAAGCTGCTAAATATTTTAATAGTTAATATAGTGAAAAAATATTTAATTATAGCTGCTAAATATTATAATAGCTTTACTTATTATAAAAGTAAACATGTTATAAAGGCTAGCAAGATTATATATATATATTATTATATATTTTATTATAACTGCTAAATATTATAAAGGCTTTATATAATAAAAGACTAAGCGTGCTATAAGCTGCTTAATAACTTAATAGCTTATAAAAACTTTTATTAATAGTTAAATCTTATACTTTAAAAAGAAAAGTTTATAAAAAAAAGCGTGTTATTTACTATTAATAAAATTAAAGCTGCTAAATATTTTAATAGTTAATATAGTAAAAAAATATTTAATTATAGCTGCTAAATATTATAATAGCTTTACTTACTACTTAAAAAACAAGCTTATTAATTATTAAACGCTTAAAATAAGCTTGTTATATATTGCTGCAAGTACTTTATAACTAAAAAGCTAAAGCTGCAAGCGTTTTATAAAAGGCAGCAAGATTATATTTTATTATATATTTTATTATAGCTATTAAATCTTATAAAAGCTTTGCGTAGTAAAGAAACACAAGTATATTATAAGTAGTTTAACTGCTTAAATTTTTATACCAATTATTTACCGAGAGTTTTAAGAGGCTACTATAAGCGCTTTATAATATAACTTTATTTACGCGCTTTAGCAAGCTTACTAAATATTTAACTAACGCGCTAAATAAGCTATAATATAAAAATAAAAATAAATTATAATTATTAAAGAGAGCGCTTTAATAGTTAGCTAAACGCGCGCTTAAGGACTAAAAGTGTATATATAAGCAAGGCTAATAAGATTAGCCTTACTTAAAAAGCTGTGTTAAATTTAATAATATTAAGGCTAGGCTATAAAAGAAAGCTTATAAAGTATTTACATAATAAGCGTATATTATAGCTTATAATAACTAGTGTAATAAATATACTAGTTTTATACTTATTTTATATAAGGTATTAATATACGCTATATAGTTAAAATTTAAGGCTAAAAAATAATCACTTTAATAATAGGTAAGCAAATTATTAAATATAGCGAATATAATATATATAGCGAATATAATAATATCGCACTTAAAAACTTATAATTTAATAGCAGGTTAACCTACCTACCTACTTTACCTTTATATATTATATATTATAGTATTTTTTATACCTTCGTATTTACATTTAATTAATATAGTTATTTATAATCATGTAGGCCCTATTAGTTGTTTTTAATTATTGTTTTTATTGTTATTGTTTTAATTATTTTTTATTAGTTAGCTTTATTATCCCGACATAATATTAAATACTTTTTTTTTAAATAACAAGGTTAACTTAGTTATTTAATAGCATATAATAAATAATAAGCTATACGCGTACGATAGCTTGTTAAAAAGGTTAAGCTTTTTTATATAAAAAAAGCTAAAAAAAATAGCTAACTTTTTTTTTTTTAAAAGGCCTTGTATAAAGGCAAAGGCTAAAACAAAAAAAAAAGGAGAGCTAAAGAGTAAAATAATTGTTAGCAAAGGTTTATACAACGGCTAGTTAAAAAGGGTTATATAGTAGCGCGCGGCAAGTAAGCAGGCCGCTTGCGTACGACAAGTAGGCGGATATAGGTCGTCTAGCTTTACGTATAATAAGTGGTTAAAAATAAGTTATTTAGCTAACGTACGACTAATTAACAGGTTATATTTTTTTTTTCTATATTATACCAAGTAATATATACGCCTTTAACTTTTTGCGCGAGCAGGTAAAAGGTTTAATAAAAGAAAAATAAGGTTATATAGCAGCGTATAATAAATAATAAGTTATACGCGTATAATAAGTAGTTAAAAATAAGCTGTTTAACTAGCGTATAATAAATAAACAAGTTATTTACATGTAATAAATAGTTAAATATAGGTCGTATAGCTATATATAATAAATAAACAAGTTAAACGCATATAATAAGTAGTTAAATATAATTATTTAATTAACGTATAATTAATAGTTAAAAGGTTAATATAATTACGCGCTATTAATTAAATAGTTAAATAAAAACTAAGCTAGTTTTTATATAAATAATTAATTTTTTTTATTTATTAATACTGCTAATAAAACAAAAATATAATATAAAATACGCGATTTATATAATTAAGTTAAAATTTTATTATTATTTTAACTAATTTACAGTAAATAAATTTATATATTAATTAATATTAAATAAAATTTATATAAATTTATATAATATATAACTAGCGCTACTAGCTTAAAAAAAAACATATAATATTTAATTAAGTCTTGTTTATTTAAAAAAAAATATAAAAGTGTGCGTACGGAAAAAAAGCTATTTATAAGTAATTTAAGTGGGCTTTAATCACTTAACCTTATTATATAACCTTGTTAGGTGACCTCTTAGTTATTTAATAGCCTTATAACCCCCTTAGCCGTACTAGTAGCCCAAGGGCTACTCGTATAACTAGTTAACCGCTCGTATTATTATTTTAATAAATATATTATTATATTATTATTATATTATTTTTTATTTTATTACTACGCTAAAATATTTAATTTATTTAAGTAAATAAATAATAAAAAGCTATAAAAGCTTTTTAAAAAGCTATTATAACTATATTTTACTTAATTATTTTAAACTATAAAAAAAAAAAAATATAATTTAAAATTAACGCTTTTAATAAAAACTAAAGCTATATTTTTTACTAAAATATTAATAATATATAATCTTTAATAAAATATAAATTAAATATATAATAAGGTTTAAAACTAAATTATAATAAAACTAAAAAAAAATACTTAAATATTATTAAATTATTAAAATATTTTTAAAATTATTTTTATAATAATACGTTAAAAGGCGAAGCTAACTAATAAAACAATTAATAAACCTACCACACTTAAATTTAAAATAATAATATAAAGTAAAAAGGTTTAATTAAAGGAGAAAAAAACGCGATGTTTATATTTCGTAAAAGTTTACTATGTTTAAAAATTAAAGTTTACGCGAGAAATTCTTTTATAAGTATATATAAGGTTAGGCTTATACTTAACCATTTTAATTACAAGCCTTTATTTTCTTTTGCTGGCTTTTAGCTCCGTCGTAATATTAGGTTTTATTTTAAAATAAATATTAAAGTTTTAATTATTTAATTTAATAATAAATTTTTAGCTTTATAAAAAGCTATTTTAATTAAATAAATAGCTTTTATTAAAATATTTAACTTTAAACTTTATTATATATTAAAAAAAAAAATAACTATTAATAAACTTTTAAAAAAACTAAAAAAACTATTAAATAAATTAAATAATTAATAAAAAAATAATATAAAAAAATTTATTAACTTTTAACTTTTTATTATAATAGTTAACTTATTTATAAAAAAATATAAAAAGCTATTAACACTTAAAAATAAATAGTTATTAAAGTTATAAAAAATAGCTTAATTTTTTATTATAAAAAACCTGCTTAATTATTTAATAACTAAAAAAAAAAGAAAATTTTATTATTATAATGCGCTTATTTTTTTTATTTATAATAAATACTTATAAAAAAAAGCTTAATATTTATTTTAAATTTAATAATATATTAACAATAAAAAAAACTAAAAGTATATTATTTAAAAATATTATTTACGTTTTAAGCATTATAATAAAAACTTAATATATTATAAGATTATAGCTTAATATTACGACAAAGCTAAAAGCTAGCAAAAAAAAATAAAAGCTTGTTATTAAAATAATCGAGCATAAGCTTAACTTTATATATATTTATAAAAGAATTTTTTGCGTAAACTTTAGTTTTTAAATATAATAAACTTTTATAAAATATAAATATTATGTTTTTTTCTTTTTTAATTAAACTTTTTTATTTTATATTATTATTTTAAATTTAAATATAGTAAATTTATTAATTATTTTATTAGTTAGCTTTGCTATTTTAATATATTAATATTTTTAATAAAGCTTAAAATACCTAATATTTATTACTTTTTAAAGTATAACTATAAAATAGTAAACTTATACGTTAGCTAACTAATATTACAAAAATAATATAATAACTCTTACCGCCCTTTTATTTTTTTTTTAAAAAAAGCTGTTTTAAGTAAAACGCTTTATTAATTATTTGCTGCTTTTACTATATAAGCTTACTTAAAATATAAAAAACTAAAGATTATAATAAAACACTAAGCAAATATATACCGGCTAAAATAGCTAACTATAAAAAAAAAACCTAAAAAAAAAACACTAATTAATTATATAATATATATTAGCTGTTTTAAAAAAAACAATAACTTATTTTTTTTTTTTTTATCTTATTAAATTTTTTTGTTTAGCTTAACTACTTATAAATCTTTACGTAAGCTTTTGCAAGCTTAATAAACTAGATTTTTACTTTATTATAAAAAAAAATAATATATTAAAACTATAAAAACAGCAACTAATAATAATATTGCTATATTTTTTATTTTTTAAATATTTATTACTTTTATTTTTTTATACTTTTATAAAATAAACTTATATTTTAATATAAACTTATAATAAAAAAAAAACCAACCTTATAACCTTTTTGGTTTAATATTAAATAATAGCTTTTTAAGTAAAAATACTTTTATAATATTAACTTTTACTTTTAATTAAATCAACTTTAACTTAATAAATATATTATTAAATAATATAAAAAAAAACAAGTTTTTTTTAAACTTTAAGCACTTTATAATAACCTTATAAATATTTATTACTACCTTAATAACACCTTATATTATTAGCTTTTTTATTTTTAACTTTATTTTTTAACCTTAAAACTTTTTTAATAAAACTAAAGTTATAAAATAGCTTAAAAAAATAAAACAACTTTTTAAATTATATTATTTACCTTAATTAAAATAAACTAATTAACTCTTTTATTAAATAAAAACTATTATTAAAAAATATATTATTTAATATTTAATAAGCACTATTATAAATTAAAATAAAATTAAAAAAATCTTAAAGCAAAAATATAAGCCTAGTAACCTTAAATAAACTTAGTTAAAATATAAACAGCTCGCTTAATTATTTACTTAAAAACGTATTTAGCCTTAAGATTATATTTAGTTTTTTTTTTAGCACTTAGCTTTAATAGCAAAGCTAAAAAAAAAAATATTATTTATTTTTAAAAACTTTTACCTTTATAACTTAATTAAAGCTATTTTAATTAATTAATTACGCTAAGTTCTTGTTTAAAACTTAATTATTAAAAAAAAACTATATAATAAAAACTATAATAAAGCTTTAATAATATTAAAAACCTAAGCAAACATTAAATTATTTTTTTTATTTTAAAATATTTTCTTTTTAGTTATTTTTAGCAATAGTGTAACAGGGCTGGCGGTCCCTGCAGGTGCCAGGCACCTGCGTAGTAGTTGACCTAGGCTATTACGGCCCGTGCGCACCTGTCATACTGGCTATATAAGGGGCTGTTGGCCGCAGGCCAACCTACCTTACTTTATACCACACACATATACCTTATCCTATACATAGTTATCACCTTTGTACCTACATTTAGTCAATACAGTCATTTTGCAGTCATGTAGGCCCTACTAGTTGTTTTTTTTGTTGTTGTTGTTTTAGTTGTTTTCTGTTGGTTGGCTCTGCCCTCCCGACGCAATGGTGTCCTCGGTGAGACTCGAAATACCCAACGCTCATTACTCCTCGGAGTGCGACCAAGGCTCGAAGACCTATCGCGACGCCTTACGCTATGAATGACCATACAAATGCGTCCAGCATCGTCCTAGACCTATGAGATACCCCCAGAGATAGCCTATACGCGAATACCCTTAGTCCAGACCGCGACAGTTGCCTGAATGCCTTCAGACACTATAGTCACCATATAATTTAGTATGCGTATATGTTCTTAGCCAGACAGCCTGCAAGTCAAGTCAAGTCAAGTCAGTTAGTCAACCAATTGGCTAAGCTATAGCCCTTGCATTCGCCTTTGTATTCGCTGTTATCCCTAGCTATTCGCGTTGATCAGCACGTTATTTTCGCTAAAATAATTATATAAGTAGTCTCCTATATATTTTATATATAGTTATACTTGTACGCTTATTTGCCTAATATATACGCGCTAATTACTTATATACTTTAATTACTTGTTATTTCCACTGCTTTTAATTATTTATATTGCTAGTCAAGTTATTTAAAAGCTAGTTTTTATATAATTTAATATATAACCTTGCTTTTATACGTATAGCCTAAAAAGCTGTTTAATTTATTTTTATTTGCTACTTATTTCAAGTCTTATATTTTTATTAGCTTTCGTTTTTATTAATTAATTAGTTTTTTATATAAAGAAAACCTTTAGTTAAAGCTAGCCGCCACTTATTTAAAAATACTGCCGCGTTATTTTTATTATTATTATATTTAGCTTTAAACCTTATTAATTAATTAAATCTTATTGCTTATATAATAGTTAGCTGTTTTATATATAGTTTTATATATAATATAGCTTATAAATATATAATAAAAAAAAAACCTTTGTTTAAACTAGTTAAGTTAACTAGTTAGTTAGCTATACGCGTTTACTTTTATTACTGCTAATATTATTATTTTTAAGCTATTTGCGTTAATTAGTCTACTATGCTATTTTTTTAAAAGCAGCTTTATATATAATTTTATATACAGCTGCGCTTATATAAAAATATTGCAATAAACTTTGCTAGCACTACTATTAGTTATTTAATTGCGCTAATTAGCCTGTTATTTTAACTGTCGTTATATAAAAGCAGCCGCTTATATAATTTTATATATAAGTTTACTCTTAGCTATAAAAGTTATAAGTTAGCTTTAGTTAATTGCTAATAGTTAGCTAATAGCTTTTATTTGCGTTAATTAGCTAAATGCTTCCGCGTTAGTTAATTTATAATACCTTAGCTTTTATTATGCTTTTAACTTAGGCTAGCTATATTAGCCGGTTATACTTTTGCAAACAAGTTTTTATATATTTTAATATATAACCTTGCTTGCGTATTTATAGCTTTAAAACAGCTTAAGTTATTTAATTAGTTAATTAGTTATTAGTTTAGTTAATTAAATAGCTATACTTTTATTTAAGCTATTTAAGTTAAATACGCGTTATATAGCTAGCTACTTTATTAATTAGTTAGCTACCTAGCTATATAAGCTATTGCTTATATTATTTTATATATAACCTTGCTTATATACTTATGTTATAAAAATAGCTATAACTAGCTTTTAATTATTTAAATATTTAGCTATGCAGCTATATTTTTGCTAGAGCTATATATAGCTTTTATTGCAGGTTAAATATTTTTAATTATTATTAATTAGCCGGTTACCTACGCTTTTAGCTATGCAAGCAATACCTTATATTATTTTATATATATACTTACTTATATAGCTATTTATAATATACTTATTTAGTTTAAATTATTTAGTTATTATAGCCTATTAATTAGTTAGTTATTTATATACTTGTTTAATTATTTAATTATTTAATTATTGCTATTAATTAATTATTTATGCTTTCGTAGCTATATAAGTAGCTTTTTATATTATTTTATATAAAAACATGCTTATATAATATTTATTTACTTATGTTATAGCTATTTGTTATAAGTATATGTTTAGTTATTTAATTAGTTACTGTTAAAGCTTTATTAGTCTTTTAAGTTATATTAACTAGCCTTATTATTTAGCTATTTAAATTACTTTATTTATTACCCACTTATATAACCAAAAAAACCATCGATAACTAAGTATTAAAGAAATAAAAGATATAGCATTTAGCACTAATTAGTATATATTTAAGCGTTAGCGAGAGCTAAGATGCGACTTTAAAAACAAAAGAAAAATATTTAAAGTAGCAAAGCTTTTAAAAAAGCTAAAAAGAGTTTAGGCCAAGCTTACGCAAGCTAGTAAATACTACAAGAATTTAAAAATAGCAAGGGTTAAAGTATAACCTTAAAAACAAAAGAGAAACATTTAAAGTAGCAAGGCTTTTAAAAGAACTAAAAAAATAGTTTAAGCCAAGCTTATACAAGCTAGCAAAGACCGCAAAAAAACCAAAAAACTAAAAAAATACTAGTAATTAAATAAAATGCTACTTATTTTATATAAGAAAATATCGAAGGCAAATAAGTTATAAGCAAATAAGTTATAGGCTATTTAAAATTAAAAAAAGCCTAAAACTAAAAAAAGCCTTATAATAAAAAAAAGTCTAAAGTAGTTAAATAATTAAAAAACCAAGGGAAGTTAAGCGTTATATAGCCGCGCGCGCGCAAAAAATTAGCTAATTAAAGACCTGTTGGTCTAGTAGGTAAAAAGCAGGCTTTTTTTTTTTTAAACCGTTAAGGTCTATAGGTGTAGGTGTTTAAGTTAAGTTATTGTTCTAGCCCTTGTTTTTAAAGTTAAAAGGTCATCCTAAAGAGATGACTTTAACTAAAGGAAAAATGTAACAGGGCTGGCAGTCCTTGCAGGTGCCAGGCACCTGCGTAGTAGTTGACCTAGGCTATTATAGCCCGTGCGCACCTGTTATACTGGCTATATAAGGGGCTGTTAGCCGCAGGCCAACCTACCTTACTTTATACCACACATATATACCTTATCTTATACATAGTTATCACCTTTATACCTACATTTAGTTAATATAGTCATTTTATAGTCATGTAGGCCCTACTAGTTGTTTTTTTTGTTGTTGTTGTTTTAATTGTTTTTTATTAGTTAGCTTTACCTTTTTAACGCAATAATTACTAATCTTTAAATATATTTATATACTTTATTTAACCACTAATAATTAAAAACTAAACTACACTTTTACTTATAATAATATTATTATATACTTTTATAATTAACTAACTTATATTATTACTAGCTATTAAAACAAAAAAATTAAACCTTGTAATTAATTAACTAATAATATAAATTAAAAACTTATTAGTTAACTTAGCATAAATGATTAAAACTATAAATAAGCTTTTTTAGCTAGCCGTTAATAAAAATTAATATTATATATTATTTAAACAGCTATTATTATAAAAAATAAACTAATAATAAGGCTATTTAATTAATAATTAATAAATTAATGCTTTTATTACTTAAGTTTAATAATTTAATTTATTTAATAAAAATAACAGCTAAAATAATAATAAGCTTAATAATTTAAAAAGCAATTTAAAGTATAGCAAATATAATTAATTATATAATAATAATAAAAGTTATAATAATAATAAATATCTTAGCAATAAATATTTTAAATATAAAAATATAAATTATAAACTAAGGTTTTATTTATTATTATACAATTATAAAAAATATAAAGCTTTTTATTTAATTAATAAAAAACAAGCATTATATATTAAATTTTTAAATATATTACCGCATATTTAATATATAACTATTAATTAAAATAAAATAACAAAAAAATATATAAAAAAAAAATATATTATACTAGCTTTAATATAAATATTTAAAACAACTTTTATTTTTTATTTTTTTGCTGCTAAAGCTGCTTATAAAGTATTGCGCAAGTATAATTATATGCTAAAAAATCTTAAGTTAAAACAATAAATAATAAAACTTAAAAAAAAAACTATTAAAAACGCAAGAAATTTATTATTAATAAAATAATAAGCTTTAATATTAATTTTTAAGCAATTATTACCGATTAATTAAAAGTTTATATTAAAAGTAAACTTTTAAGCAAACTTTATTTATTTAAAATAATAAAAAATAAAAATTTTAAAATAAAAAAATTATTTTAAGTTTAAATATAGCAAATAAATTAAATGTTAAAAAAATAAAAAATATATTATATTAAAAGCAGTAAATAAAAAGTCTTTAAATAGTCTGCTAAAATTATTTATTTTTTTTTTAATAAAAGTCTTTAATATTAAAATAAGCATTAACGTTATAATAATAAAAAAACGTTATATTAATAATAATAAAACTATAACTAATAAATAAACTAATAAAAATATTTAATAATTAGCTTTAAAATTAGTTAATTAAGCTAAAAACGCTATAAAAGCGACCTTAAAACTAATAAAAAAAATAAAACGCAAATAAATATTTTTAAATAAAATTTAAAATCTTATAAAAATAAAAGTAAAACTTATATAAAAAAAACTACTAAGCTTATTCTTTAATATATTATAGTTATTAGCTTTATAAGCTTTTAAAATAAAAAAAATATTTAAAAAAAAAAATATTTAACTATAGCTAAACTAATTAACTTTTTATATTAATAATTTATTTAAAATAAAAACTAATAATTAATTAACGTTAATAATTAAACTATTAATTGTTTTAATTAATAATATTTATATTAAGCTTTAAAAGTTAACTAAAAAAATTTATAAAGTTTTTAATATTAATATAAAACTGCTATAAATAAAAGATTATATTAAAAAAATATTTAAAAACTTAGTAATTATAAGTTTATTTAATATAAAAATATAAGCAAGTTTTATTATTAAAAGCTATATTTAAAAAAATTAAATTTTAATACTTAATATAGCTATAACTTAAAATAGCTATTTTATTAAAAAAGCTATATTATTTAATAACTACTAAGAACTTATTATTTAGCTAGTTTAAATAATAAAAAAATATATGCTATAAGTTTTTATATATATTATTTTAAATAAAATAGCTGCTGCTTTATTATTTTTTAAAATAAACTTTTTTAGCTTTATTAATTATATATTATATTTTAATAAAAAAGTTTTAATAGCTATTATTATTATTAATAATATTTATATTATTGCTTTAGCTATTATATTAATTAAAAACCAATTTTATAATAAAAATATATTTTAAGTAGCAAAAAATTAATAGCTATTTATAATTATAAAAATAATATAAATAATTATTAACTATTTTTAATTAATAATTAAATTTTTTTATATTTATGCGCTGCAAAAGTTATTTTTAATAATATAATATATTTTAATAATTAAATATTTTTAAATAAGCATAAAGTAATATTTTTAAATAAAACTTTTATTAATTAATTAAATATAAAAAAAAAAGCTTATTATTTAAGCTTTAAAAAAAGAAATTAAATTATTAAATTATTAACTAATAATAAGTTTTTAAAAAGCTTTAAAAAAATCTTTAATAAAGTTATATAAAACGTTAAAAAAGTAAAACTATTAGCAGCAAAAAAATAGCTATTATAAAAGCTAAACATTTTAATATATATAATATATAAATTAAAAATATAAAAAATATATTTTATAAATAATATTAATTATAATAATAATATATTATTAAGATTAATTTATTAAAAAAAAAAAGCTTTAGCAAATATTTAAAATTAAAATAAAAAAATAAAAACTAAAAATAAAAAAGTTTTTATTAATATTTACTTTTACTTTATTAAACAATTAAAAAAGTTATAATTAATTTTTAAACGCTTAAAAAAGATTTAGCAAAACTTAAGGTTTATTAATTTAATTAATTAAAAAAAAAAGCTGCTAATTAAAGTTCTTTATAAATAAAAAATAATATTAGCTTAAGATTTTAGTAAAATTAAAAAAATATAAAATAAAATAGCTTTTTTTTATAAAATTTAAATAATTTTATATAAAATATAATAAGCTAAAAGTATATTTATTTTTAGCTTTTTTTAAAATTAAATAATAAACGTGCTAAAAACGTAAATAATAAATATTGTTTTTTAAAAAAAATATAAAATATATTAAAATATTTAGTTTATTATTAAAAAAAAAAATAATAAACTATAATTAATTAATTTAGCAATAAAGCTAAATATTATTATTATTTAAAATATATTTTTATTTTATAGTTGCGATAAATTTATAAAAGAATTTATAATATACTAAATTTTATTTATCGCAGATTTTTTTTTAAAATATAATTAAATATTTTTTGCTTTAAAAAGCTATGCAATAACTATTTTTTTAATATTATTAAAAGTTTTTTAAATAATAACTTTATTATAAAGCGCTATAAACTTAATAGCTTATTTTTTTTAAATAATTAGCTAAATATTATATAATATTATACTAATAAAATATAAACTTTTTTTTAATAATATTAAAATAAAAAAACTTATAATAAAATATAATAATTAAAAAGTTAACCTAGGTATTTAAAAATTTATATTAAAATATATTAAAAATATTAATATAGTTTTATTTAATTTTAAACTTGCTAAAGTTATAGCTAGTAAAAAAAAAAGCAAATAATATATATTATTTATTATATTTATTAGCTATATATATAAAACTTATAAACGCTACTTTATTAAAGCAAAAGTAATTAAAATTATAAAATAAAAATTATATTAAAATAAAATAAAAATAAAAGTATTTTTTAAAATTATTAGCTATTATAAAATATAAATATATTGTTATATTATTATTATATTATTTTTTATTTTATTATTGCGCTAAAATATTTAATTTATTTAGGAAAATAAATAATAAAAAGCTATAAAAGCTTTTTAAAAAGCTATTATAACTATATTTTGCTTAATTATTTTAAACTATAAAAAAAAAGCAATATAGTTTAAAGTTAATGTTTTAAGCAAAAGCTAAAGCTATATTTTTTGCTAAAATATTAATAATATATAATATTTAATAAAATATAAATCGAGCATATAGTAAAGTTTAAAATTAAATTATAATAAAACTAAAAAAAAATATTTAAGTGTTGTTAAATTATTAAAATATTTTTAAAACTACTTTTATAATATTAGGTTTTATTTTAAAATAAATGCTAAAGTTTTAATTACTTAGCTTAATAATAAATTTTTAGCTTTATTAAAAGCTGTTTTAATTAAATAAATAGCTTTTATTAAAATATTTAACTTTAAACTTTATTATATATTAAAAAAAAAATATATAGCTGCTAATAAGCTTTTAAAAAAACTAAAAAAACTATTAAATAAATTAAATAATTAATAAAAAAATAATATAAAAAAATTTATTAACTTTTAGCTTTTTATTATAATAGTTAACTTATTTATAAAAAAATATAAAAAATTATTAGCACTTAAAAATAAATAATTATTAAAGTTATAAAAAATAGCCCGATTTTTTATTATAAAAAATTTGCTTAATTATTTAACGACTAAAAAAAAAAAAAAATTTTATTATTATAATATGTTTATTTTTTTTATTTATAATAAATATTTATAAAAAAAAGCCTAATATTTATTTTAAATTTAACGATATATTAATAATAAAAAAGACTAAAAGTATATTATTTAAAAATATTATTTGCGTTTTAAGCATTATAATAAAAACTTAATATATTATAAAATTATAGCTTAATATTATTAAAAAAATATATATAAAGATATAAGCAACGCTTTAAAGTGCTGCGCTTTTTATTAAAAGATATAATTTAGCCGATTAAAAAAAAATATAAATATAATAAGGCTAAAAATATTTTAACTAGCTAAGTGCTTAATATTTAATATATATTTAATAATAATAAATATAAAGCTATTATAAAAGTATATTATAAAATATTTTTATATTTAAAGATAATATTTTTAAAAGCTATTAATATTAGCGCTATTAAAATATTTATTTAAAAATAAATTATTTATTAATATAACTAGCTATTAAAAATTAAATATAATAATAAATTAAAAAATAAAAAAAAGGTAAAAAAAGTAGCTAATTAATTTAGCTATAATTTAACTTATAAAGCTATATATTACTTTTAAGGCTAAAGCTTAATTAAAGGCAACTATTACTTAATTATTAATAGCTTTATAAAAGTTATTTAAAAAACAAGCAAAAAATAAACTAAAAAATTAAATAAAATTGTTTAAATAAATAAAATAATAATTAAATATTATAGCTTTAGCTTATATAAAACAATATATAAGTAATTTTTAATCTTTTTAATAAAAAATATACTATTTATTTAGTAAATAATTAATTAAAATAAAACTATAAACTATATAAATTTATTTATTAATAAAATGTAATAATTTATTAAAAAAAAAAAAAATATAATAATAATATAATAAGTTATTATTTAAAAAAAAAAACAGGCTGCTAAAAAAGCTAATTAATAAAACGCTTATAAAATATAAACTATTTTTTTAAAGGTTAATAGTTTAATATTATTATATAATATTTTATTAAGCAATAATAAGTTATAAAGCGTTAAACTTTTTTATAAATAAAAAGGCTTTTTTTTAATTGTTTTTAAAAAATAAAAATAAAAATATATAATAAAAAAACTAAATAAATATATAAAAAATAATATTTATGCTTTAAATAGCTTAAAGCTGTTTATAAAAAATAAAATAAAATTTTAAAAACTTATAAACCTTTTATAAAATAAATAAATAATAAAATATTTAAAAGCAGCTTTATTTAATTAATAAGATAATAAATAATTAAGCAAAGCTAATATTAATTATTTAAAAAATAAATAATAAGAAATTATTAAAAATAAATAGTTTTAGTAAAAAATTAATATTATTATAAATAAAATTAAATAAAGCTATTATAAAAACTATTAAACTTATATTATTATTTTATATTTTAATATTATTATTATTAAGCTTAAAAATGACTTAATTAAAAAGAAAAAAATAAAGTTAATTAAGTTATTACTTAAAAAACTGCAAAAAAGAAAAGCTTACCTGTTTTACCTGCATAATAACCTAATCTATAAAATTATTTTTATTTTTAGCGATTTATACATTAAAACTTTAGCAATAATAATTAACTAGTTATTTTATATAAAAAACTTGCGCAAGCTATTTATAAAATTAAAATCTTTTTTTTAGTTATAACAACTTTTTTTATTATAAAAATAAATATATTATTATTAATTATTATAATATTTATAAGCTGTTTAATTTATTAAATATATATAGTTTTTATATACATTGCTTTAAAAGTTACTTGACCAGCAATTAAAAAAAAACTATATGCTAAATTAACTTTTGCTTTTAAAATTAAAGAATTTATTTATATAAATTTAGCAAAAAATTAAATTTAAACGCTTAAGCTATTAAATAACTAGTGCTATTAATTATAATAAATAGTTTAATATAAATAATATATATTTATTAAATAGCTTTTTATTTTATAGCTTAATATATAAAAGTATTAATTAATTATTTTTATAAGCTGCTATATATTATTTTAAAATATTAACAGTAAAAGGCTAAATAATATTAAAAAAGCTAGGTAAAATAATTTATTATATATATTTTTTTTTAGCGCAATTATTTAAGCTTTTAATATTAAAATATTATAAAGCTTAAATATAATAATAAAAATAGTTAATAATAACTAATTAAAAGCTTTTTTTTAGTAAAAAAAAAAAATAGCAACTTTATTTATTTATATATATAATTAAATAGTTAATGCTTAAAGCGCTTAAAAGCTATAAAAGCTTTGCTTTAAATTATATATATATGCTTATAATTAAAAATTATAGCTAAAATAATAATAAAACAAAATATTAAAAATATAACTAAATATTATAACTAAGGACTTAAAACTAAAAGTTTTATAAAAATAATTAAATATAAGCTTAATTAATTATAAAAAGCAAATAAAGCTTTATTAATAATAATATTAATTAATTAATTTATATAGTTAATTAAATAATTAATATTAAAACGCACTGATTTAATCGAAAAAAAGCTATTTAATGTTTTATTATAACAAAACTTTTTTTTAATAAATTATAGCGGAATATTATAAAATAAGCGCTAAATATATTAAGCAAAGCTTTAATAGTTAAAAAAAACAAAAAAATATGCTAAAAAAAGCTTAATAAAAATATAACCTAGATATAAATAATATATAGCAATATTAAAATATTTAGTTTAATTAAAAGGCAAAAAAATTTTAAAAGCACTATAAATATAAATATTGGCAATATAATAAGTTGCTGCAACTAAACTATTAAAGCAATTAATAATTATAACCTAAATCTGCAAGCAATTATTTATTATTTTACTAAATAAATTTATATTAAACTTATATATATTATAACTAATATAAAAAATATAATTATAAAGCAAACAAACTAAATTATTTATAATAAAAAATAAATAATTAAAATATTAGCGCTTAAATAATTTAATTAAAAAAAAAAATAAAAAAAAAAAATTTGCAGAGGTAAAAGTCTTAGGTTAAAGTAAATATAAATAAAAAAAAAATATAAGTAAATAGCTTAATAAAAAAAAAAAATAATAAAAAAGAAAAAGTTTTAGCAAAAACTATTTAAAACTATTTACTTTGCTTAAAATAATTTATATTTTTTTTTTAGCTATAAAAAAAAATTAACCGACTATTAAAATAAAAGATATTTTTTAAATTAACAAACAAGCTTAAAACTATTTAAAAAGCATATATAATATATTAATTACTTTTTTTTTTTTATTATTTAATTAAACAAACTAAAGTTAACTTTTTTTTTTGCTTGCTTTATATATAATTATTAGCTTTTAATAACTATATTACCTAGCTGTTAAATTTTAAAAGTGCTTTTTTTAAAATATTTTTTAAAAGTTTAAAAAAAAAGCAAAAATAAAAATAATTAAAAAGCTGCTAAATATTAATAACTTAAATATAAAACTTAACTTTTTTATATTTTTTTTTTTTTATTAACTATTTTATTTATTTAATTAATTATTAACGCTAGTAATAAAAGCATAAAAAAATAATAAAAGTTAAGCTAAATTATTTTACTATAAGAAAAACTATTAAATAAATATCAGCTTTTTTTTTTTTTTTTTATATATATTATTTTTTTTACCTACTTAAGAAAAATATTATATTTAGCATTAATTAAAACAAAAAAAAGCAATATATTTTTAATAACTATTATTTTATTTGCTTTAATTATTTATATTTTTTAATTATTTTATTACTTAATTATTATAAAATTAACTTGTTGCGCTATTTTTTTTATTTATAAAAGTTAAATATATTATAGCTTAATATATAAATTTTATATTTAAACTAGGCAACTTTAAGGATTTAAACAGCTTTTTTTTAAGTATTAAAAGATATAATTAGCAAAGTTTTTTAAAGCTACTTGTTTTAAACGTAAAAAAATAAACTATAAATAGCTATAAAAATAAGCGACTAATATACGCAAAAATAAATATAGTTAAAAAAACGCTTAAAAATTAGTTTATTTTAAAAAATATAATAAAGCAAAGATTTTTTAATAAAGTTACTTTTATAATAATTAATACTTTTTAAAAATTATAAAAACTTAATAATAAAAACCGATAGTTAAGCATATTAAAAATTAATAGCTTTATTTTTACTATTATATATATATTTAAACCTAGAGTTATTAATAAAAAATTATTTATAGTTATATTTATAATATTTTTAATTAATAATTAAATTTTTTTTATTTTTAATAGCTATTTTACTAATAAGCTAAATAAAAATACTAGCTTTATAATTTTTAAAAAACTATAACTTATACTTAAAAATATTGCTAACAATTATTAGTTTTTAATAATTTATAATATTAAAAAACAAAACTTATATTTTTTAAACTTAATATTTAATAAAAAAATATTTAATAATTATTTTAAATTTGCAGCAGCTTTTTAATAAGTATAAGTTTTTTTAATTAAAGCTTAACTTTTATAATTTTTACGCGCTATTTTATTATTTAAACTTTAACAAGCAAATATATAAAAATATAGTTATTATTATATTATATATATTTTATTAGTTTTTATAATATAAAAATAGTTTAAAAAGCTTATAAAAACTAATAAAAAAAAGCTTTATATTTTATATATAGTTTTATTTAAATTAAAAATAATATAATTTTTTAAAAAATATTTAGCTATATTTATTAAAGTAAAAAAGTTTAAAAGCAAAATATAAGCATTAACTTTATAATAGTTAAATAAAAAAACCTTAGTTTTAATTTATAATAATTTTTATATATTTATAAATAAAAACTTTAAAAATTTAAAGCGTTTAATTAATTATATTTATAATTAATTAAACTTAAAACTTAATAACTTAAAGCTATAAAAATATTTTATTAAAAACTATATTATTATTTTCGAGAAATTTTTAACTAAAAAATAAAAAAATAAATATATATATATAGCAAACTAACTTTTTTTTTTTATAATTAGCTACGCAAAATAAATAAACTATAGCTTTAACACGTAAATAATTAATAAAATAATTAAATATATAAAACAAAAATAAGTAAATATTTATAATTTTAAAGCTTTTTTGCAGATATTTTTTTATAATAAGCTAAATATTATATATAAGTTTTATTATAAATAGCTATTTAGCATAAATAAACCTTGTAATAAATTTAAAAATTAGTTAATATTAAAAATTTATAATTTTAAAATATAATAAATAATTATAAAAGGCATGCAATCTTATAACTTAAAATTAAACAAAAAAAACTATTTTTATGCTATATTTATTAATAAAACTAAAAAAATAGCTTATTTTATTGATTTAGTTTTTAATATTAACTTTAAATATAAACAAGTTATTTATAAGTACTAAAAAAATATATTTAAAATAATTAAAAATATTTAAGTTAATATTATTTTTTTTACAGTATTAAAGCTAAAAAAAATTATTAGTTTTATAATATATTATTAAAATAATAAATAAAGCTATAAAGCTATAAGCGTTTTTTAACTTGCTTTTTTATTTTAACAGCTAATTAATATATTTTATAATCTAAAAAATAGCTATATAATATTTATCGATAAAGCTAAAAATATAATTTTTATATTTTTATTTTAAGATTTTATTAGCATTATTTTTTAAACTATTAAAAGCTTAACAAAAAATAGCTAAACGTTTACTACTTAATATTTTTTACTATTAATAGTTTTTAAAAAATTAATAATTAGTTTAAAACAAAAGCTGCTAACTAAGTTTATATTTAATTTATTTATAAAAAATATTTATAGCATTAGCTTTAAGCTTAATAGTTAAAAGTTTTTAATATTAAAAATAAACTAAAAACCTACTAGTAGTAAAAAATTTAAAAATAAAAAAAAAGCTTATAGCTTAATAAAAACTTAATATAAAAAAGGCAATACTTATAAAAATATATTAAAACTTAATTAATATAATATATTAAATCTTAAAATATTATAAACTAATTAGCTTATTTAAAAATAATTTATAAAGCGCTAGGTTTTTTTTATATTATAAAAATATAATATTTATAATTTTATTAAATATAAGCTTATGCTTAATATGCTTAAAAAATAAATAAGCTAAAATTATTACAACTTATATTTATAAAAAGTTAAAAATATAAATACTAAAAAAAATATAAAAAGTAATATTTATTAATAAAAGCTAAGCATTTAATAAAAAAAAAGTGTTAATTTTTTAAAAATTAATATAAATATTAAAAAGACTTAAAAACAAGTAAAAAAACTATATTAAAGCATTAGTTTAAAAGATATTATTTTAATTAATTATTATTTATTAAAAATAATAAGATAATAACTAAAAAAAATTATAATAAAGCTAAAAGCTAGCGAAAAAAAATAAAAAGCTTATAATTAAAATAATTAAGCATAGGCTTAACTTTGCGTATATTTATAAAAGGATTTTTTGCGTAAACTTTAGTTTTTAAATATAGCAGACTTTTATAAAATATAAATATCGCGTTTTTTTTTTTTTTAATTAAACCTTTTTATTTTATGTTATTATTTTAGATTTAAGTGTGGTAGGTTTATTAGTTGTTTTATTAGTTAGCTTTACTTTTTAACGCATTATAAAAAAATATATTTATAATAAACTATTTTTTTTTAATATATTTACTTATAAAAGTTTTTTTTTTAACTATTATAAACACTTTAAAAAATTTTAATTTATTTAAAAAAGCTTAATATTATTTTATATAAACATTTAATAAAATTTAATAATAATTTTATTTAACTAATAAAAAAAAACTTAAATTATAAAGCTAAAAAATAATTAATAAATATGCTAGCAAAAAAATAAGCTAAATTTAATATAATAAGCATTTTTTTATAAAAGCTATAATTATATAATTATTATAACTATTTAAAATTAATATATGCTAGTTAAAAAGGTTTTTTAACTACGTATTTAATATAAAAACCTTTTTTAACTAGTTAATTATAATTTTTTTATTTGTCTAGCTTTTTAATAAATAAATAAAATATTAATTATAATATTTTTTATTTAATTAGTTAAAAAACTATTATTATTATATCGAACAGCTTTTAAAAATAACTAGTAAAAGTAGCGCGCAATTATTAGCGCTAATAGCTATTAAATTAAAGATATATATATGCTTGCGCTATATATTATTATAAAGCTTTATTTAAAAAAATTTTCTAGTAAAATATATATACGCTATATTTACTTTAGTGCTTAATTATTAGCGCATTTTTTAGCTTATATAATTAGTAATCTTTTTATATATACCTTATATGCTTATTATAGCTAGCTTTATAGCTATATATTATTTAATATACCTTTATAAAAAATATTATTATAATATTATTTTTTATGCTGTGCTAATATTTATATATTAAAAGCTATATATAATGTTATAATAAAAGCATGTTTTATAATAATATATTAAATACAAGCTTGTAAATATTTAAGTATTAGCTTATTGCCTTATAATTATAAAGTAGATTTATTATAAGTGTACGCTTATATTTATAAACTATATAATTTTTTATAAAAAGCTTGTTTATTTAAAAACTTTTTAGCTTTAATAATATTATTTTTATATATATTTAAAATTACTTTGCGCTTATATTATAAATATATAAAATATTTGCAAGCTAATAAACTTTTAATTATTATTTATTAGCGCTTTTTTATTTTTATAAATAATTAATTTTATTTTACGCGCGCTTATAATTAATTATATATATTATATTATATAATAAGCAACTTATTAACTAAAATAAATTAAATTATATAGTTAACTTATAATAATTGCTTTAGCCGCTTATATAATTAATAAATATATATTTAATAAGCTTATATTTTATAGCTAATATAAGCGTTAAATTTTTTACTGCTATTATTATTATTATTATTATTATTATTAAATAATAAAAATATTTTTGCGCGCTTTTTAAGCTAAAGCTAGCTTTAGCTAATTATAGTTGCGTTTTTTGCTTGTTTTTTTTAAGCTTTTTATAAATAAGCTTTTAATAAACAAAAAATTAATAGCTAATAATAATCTAGCTGTTATTTTTATAACTTTTATATATAAAGCTTATGCTGCTGCTATTATTATTATTTTTAATATAGCTAGTCTTTTGCTAGGCATTTTTAGCATTTTTATTACTATTTTTAAGCAAATAATTATTATTTTACTAGTTTTACTGCCGGTTTTATTTTTTGCTGCAGCATAGACTACTACTGTTGCGCTTTTTATTATTTTTTTATCCGCTTGCTATAGCGTTCGGCCAGCTTTTTTAAAAGTTTTTAAAAAAACATTTTATTTTTAATATATAAAAAGCGCTTTTTAAAGCCGCTTTTTAAAAGCCTATAAAAAAACTATAAATAATAGCTTATATTATTTATATTTTATTTTTAAATATATTTATTATTTTATATAAGTTTTATTATTTTTTATTAAGCTTATTAATAGGCTAATTTAAAAATAGCTTAATAAATGCTTATAAAATAGCTTGCGCTTTACAAGCTGTTTTTAAAAGCGATAACGCTTTTATATTATAAGTAGCTAATCTTTAGCATATTATTAAAACGCTTTTTTAGCTTGCTAAAAAGCTTAAAAAAAAAAAAAAAAAAAATAAGCTTAAGCTATTTTAATAGTAAAATTATAAGCTTTTTAAAATAATAAAAATTATATTATTTTTATATTAATTTTTTTAAATATACTTTATAAGCTTATGCTTATAATTTATTTATTTAGTTAATTTAGCTATTTAGCTGATTTTTTATTAATAATTAAATTTTTAAGCTTTTTTATAATAAATATTTAGCTTAGTTAAATAAACTATTTTTAAATAAGCTTTATTAAACTTAGCTAGTTTAAAAATATTTTTTATTTTTAAGCTAGCAAAGCTTTAATTAAACTATTTATAATTATATTATTAATAAATATATAAATTATTTATATAATTTCTTTTTTTATTTTTTAATATAGCTAATAATTATATATATTAATATAGCAAAGCTTAATATATAATATAGCTAGCTTTTTAATAATTAAACTAATAGTTTATTAATTATTATATTAAATTTATATATATTAATTATATAGCTTTACTTTAAGCTTATTAATAAGCTTATTAATATATATTGCTTTTTTAGCAGCTTATATTAAAATAAAAAGCTTAACTTTAGTTATAAATATAATTATTATATTTTGTTTATTTGCTTGCTATTTAATTATTTTTTTAAAAAGCTTTATAATATAAACTTAAAAGCTTTTTTTATTTAAAATATTATTAGCAAATAAAATATTATTAGCAAATAAAATATTATTAGCTATTATAAAATTATTTTTATTTTTAAATTATAATATTAAGTGTTAACTTAATAAAAAATATAAAAAAAACTTATTAGCTGCTTTATAATATTTAAAAAAGAAATTATAATTAAATTAAGTTAATTAAAAAATAATAAACGCTATATTTAATTAAATAATTATTATAATATATAAAATCGATCTAGTTTTTTATTAGTAGCGCTTAATATTATAAAATAATATAACTTTTTTATAAAGCATAAGCTTTTTAGCTTTTATTAAAATATTTACGTAAGCAATAAAAATATTATTTTATAGCTTAGCAATTTTTTTAATATATAAAGCTTAAAATAGCTATATTAGCTTTTTTTTTTAGTTATAAATTATTTTTATTTTTAAAAACTATTATAAATTATTTTTTTTAATTAAATTATAGCAGGCCTTTAGCGTAGCAATTACTTTATTAGCTATTAGCTAGCTTTTTTTTTTATACGCGATAATTATATTATTAATATATATAAAAAAAAGCATACTACTATATAAAAAATAATAAGGTTTATAAAATATTAATTAAAAGCTTATTTTTTTTAATAACTTAGTAATTTTTTTTTGCTATAATAAAAGAGATTTTTATAATTTATATAAAGCTTGCAGCAGCTTTATAATAATATTTAGCTTTTAATAGCTTAAAAATATATATATATAGATTTTTTTGTTTAATTTAGCGTTAATAAAAGCGTTTATAGCGTTATATTACTTAAGTTTTAAGTTAAATTTAGCAGCTATAGCTATTAATGTTTTAAAAAATCTTTTTATTAAAATGCTAGCATAAATATTTTTTTTTTTATTATTTAACTGCTAGTTTTTTTAAACTATTAAGCAAGCTTTATATTTTTTATAATAGCTATATTTATTAAATTTATATATATATATTTATATATAATTTAAGGTTAACTTATTAATAGCTAAGCTTTTTAGCACTTTTTTTTAAATATATATCTTTTTATAACTTTATAAATAAGCTTGCTTTACTTTTTAAAAGTAATTTTTTAATAAATATATATTTAGCTTTTTATGTTATTTTAAAAATAATAAAAGATTTTTTTTATAGATTTTTTTTTTTTAGCTAAAAAGATTTTTTAAATAAGCTTTTAAATAGTTATTAATTAACTTAAAGGCTTTTTTTTTTATATTTATATTTTTATTAATGTTTAATATTTATAATAGCATGCGTTAGCAAGCTTAATTAAAAGCTTTTTTTTTTTTATAATATTTTACTTTATTATAGTTTTTATTTAGCATAAAGCTTTTTGCAGCATTTACTAGCTATAATAAATTATTTAATATATAATAAGCTTTTTTAAAGGCTTTTTTTTTTTTAGCAATAAAGCTTTTAGCAGTTTTTAATATCTATAGTTATTATTAACTAACCTGCTATACTACCTTTAAGTAGCGCGGTCTTTTTATAAGTAATTATTTATAAGTAAAACTATATAAAAGCCAAGTAAAAACTTTATATATTATATCTTTTTCGATTTAGCTGCTTTTTAATTATATATAAATTAATTTTTATTAATTAGCTAGCTATAAAAAAGCAAAGTGAAATAAAAAAGGTAAAATAAACAGATTTTTTTTTTAAAGGCTATTATATTTTTTAGTTTTAAAGAAAAGCTAGAAAAGCTTTTTTTTGGTTGCAAAAAACCTTTAGCAGGGTTTTTTTAACTTTGCTGCGTGCTTTTTACTTTTTTTTTTTTTTTTTTTTTTTTTTTTTTTTTTTTGGGGTTTTTTTTTAAGGTTTTTTTTTTTTTTTAATAATTATGCGGGTGTTTAATAGATAAGTTGCGATAAGCTTTGCAGACATAGGTTTTTTAGTAGCTATATATAAGTTTTTATTATATAATAGCGTTTTATTTTTTAGTTTTTTAAATAAAGTTGCTTTTTTTTTTTTTAAAAGCTT
This sequence comes from Xylaria sp. FL1042, assembly GCA_022495085.1. NCBI lineage: Eukaryota > Fungi > Ascomycota > Sordariomycetes > Xylariales > Xylariaceae > Xylaria > Xylaria sp. FL1042. Next base: position 30,789 of record MU380465.1, read on the forward strand.
GCACTTAAATATTATATGCTGCAGTATTTTTTTACTTTTTACGCACTTATAAAAAAAGGTCGGAAAGCTTAATACTTTTTTTTTATATAAAAAAGCTTTAAAGCCGATTTTTTTAGTTTATATTTAAGTTATTATTGCTGCTTTATATTTTAGCAGGCTATAATATTTTTTAAAAGCGTTGTTTTTGCTTAGCTTTTGCTTAGCTAATATTAAATAGCTGCATTTTATTTTAGTGCGCTTTTATTAGTTTTTTTATTTTTTTTAAAAAGCTTTTTTTAGCTTATGCTTTTTTAATTATTTTTTTTGCTAGCGGTCTGCTTTTTTATTTTAGTTTTTTTTTTTAAAATATTTTTTAACTTTTAAAAGCCTGCTTTTAGTTTATATTTTATTTTTTTTTTTTTTAACAGCATATAATAATACTGCTATTTTATTTATAGCTTAATCGATAATTTTTTTATATGCTATATTATATATTTTATTTTTACTAGCTATAGTTTTGCTGTTAAAATATAAGTTAATTAATAAAATTTTTATTTTAGTTTTTAAATGTTTTATTAAAATAGCTTTAAAAGCTTTTGCTATTTTTTTTAAATATTAGTTTTAGGTTATTTTAAAAGCGCTAGCTACTTTTTATGCTTTATTTTTTTTAGTCGGCTTATATTAGGTTATAGCGCTATAAGCTAAAATATTTTTAATTATAGCTATATAAACTTGTTTTATTTTAGCTACGCTATTATTTTAAATAAAGTTTTATAACTTAGTTATTATATATAATTAAATGCTTAGTTTTTTTTTAAGCTTAGCTAAATATTTTTTTTATTTTATATTTTTATAAAACTAAACTTTTAAAAATTTTATGCTGTTTATTAAATAAACTATAGCGCTTAATAAATAAACTATTTAAATAAAAGCTGCTTTGCTGCTAAAAAAATATATTAGCTTGCTTTTTTATAGCGTAAACTTTATATTATATTTTACGGCCTAACTTTTATAAATTTTTTATATTACTTTTAATATTTTATAGTTTTGTTTTATTTTTAAGTTAATTATTAATAAGTTAATATTATTAATAAAGCTAGCTATTATTAGCTTTAAGTGCGCTGCTAGGTTTTTATATAACGTTAAAATATATAAAAAAAAAAGCAAAAGTAATAGCAACAACTTTTATAACATTTTTATTTTTAATATAATAAGCTATAATATTATTTTATTAAAATAAAGTTATACTATTTTATTAAATATAAATAAATAAACTTAAAAAATAATTTAAAAAAAATAGCTTTTTTATTATAAAATATATATTAGCTTTTTTTTATTAATAA
>MU380466.1:0-20958 GCA_022495085.1 Xylaria sp. FL1042
TTGCGCTTATTAAAATAATATTTTTATTATATAATAATATAATATTAATAGCTATATAATATAGCTTTATTTTTTAACAGCTTTTTTTTTTTAGCCTTTTTTGCTGTTTTATTTACTTATGTTTATAACTTTTATTTTGTAAAATATATATTATATTTTTAGCAATATTATATTTTATAAAACTTAAAATATTTAGCTTAGCTTGTTTAAACTTAGCTAAAATAATATAGTTTATTTAGTTTTTTTTAAAGCTTTTATTATTTAAAAGCATTAAATATTATACTTGCTATTTAAAAAACAAAAATAGTTTATAAATAATTGCGTACTTTTAGCCTTTTATTAAATTTGTTTATTTATTATTTTTATTTAATATTTTATAAGCTTTGCTTAAGCTAAAATAAAAATAAATATAATATAAATTTAATTTTAGTTTTATTTTTTTTGCTAGTATAGTTATTTATAATATTATTTTCTATATAAATATATTAGCGCGTTTTAAAACTATTTTTAAATATTTTATAACTAGTACTTTTTAGACTATTTTATTAATTTTATGCTGCTTTTATAAAAATATAATATTAAAGACCTAACTATATATAACTTAGTAAAAAAAGCTTTATATATATTTTATTGCTAATATTTAATAGCGGCCGACTTATACTAGTTTTATTTTAATATAACCTAGGTTAACTTTATGTTTTATAATATTTTTTATATTATTAAGCCTGCTAGCTAAACTAATAACGCAATATTTTTATTTACGCTAATATATAAATTAAAATATTTTGTTTAAATAATTTATAATATAAATAGCGCTTTTTAAAAATTTATGCTATGCTATTATTTATAATATTTATTATAAAATATTAAATTTCTTAAGCTTATTAAAAAACACGCAAGCTTTTATATTAGCGCGCTTATTTTATATTAAATTAAAATATATAATATTTATAAGCAGTATATATAAACGCTTAATAAAACCTTAAAACTTTTTAATCTGCTTTAGTTTAATATATTAACGCTTAAGCTTAATCTAATAAAGCAGTATTATTAAAGCGCAGCAAATAGTTTAATTTATAAAGCGTTTTTATTTAAAACTAATTTACTGCTTTATGCTTTTTAAGCTTATAAAAGCTATTTATATAATATATTGTTTATTTTACTGCATAATTTTACGCTAATATATTATAAAACCTGCCGCAAAGTTTAAGTTTTTTAATTATATTTTATAACTGCTGTAAACTTTTATAACTTTGCTTTTAATTATATTTTATATTTATTTTTTTTGCTTGATTTTGCTACATATAATTTTTTTTTTTTAGTTTTAATTAAGCAGCTTAATAAACTTATACTAATTTATACTATTTAATTAATTAAGCCAATTAAAAAATTAGCTATTTTTGCTTTATTAAACTTTAATATATTATTTAAGCAGTTTTATATTTTTTAGCGCACTAAATATTTATATATAAACAAGCTATTATTTTTGCTTTTTTATTTAACTTATAATAATATTATATTATTTTAAATATTTTAGTTATAAAAAATTATATAAAAACGCTGCACGCTTAATAAAGCTAGGCGATAATATTAAAAACTAAATATATAAAATATAATATAAAAATATAATATAGCTTAGCTGCCCGATATTTTATTTAAGTAATATATTTTATATTTTATTAAACCAGCTTGCTAATAGCTTTGCTTAATATTTTTTATTATAAACTTAAACGCTAAAATATATAAACTTAAAATAATATAAAGCGTAGTTAAAACTAATATGTTGTTTAAAATAATTTAATAAAATAATTTAGCTTATATATTTATTTTAGGCTAAATTTTTATTAGCTATTATAATATATAGCTGCTGCAAAATAAAATGTTTAAGCTAATATTATAGTTTATTATATATATATATAATTTTAATTTTTTAAAAGCTTATAAAAGCTATATTAAAAAAATTAAGCTATCGGTAGTAGATTTATTATATATGCTATATTAAGGCAAGCTAAATTATATTAGTAGCTATATTTAGCTTTTTATTTTTTTTAATTTATATTATTTATTTTTTTATATTTTTGCTGCTTTAAATAAAATAAAAGTTAACGCGCTTTTAGCTTAGCGCTTACTACTATTTAAAAAATTAATATTTTTTTTTTTTATTATAACGCAGTAATATAAACTAAAAAAAGGCGCTAATATTTACAACTATAATAAAAATAAATATTAAAGCTAGTTTATATATATATAGTTAATATTAAATATTATAAATAGCATAGCTTTTTAGTTTATTAAAAGCTTTATATATTAATATTTAAATTTTAAAGCAGCTTAAGCTGCTATATTTAAAAATAAGCAAAAGCTATTTTATTTTACTATAAATAATTAGTTTAATTATTATTATATTTATATAAAATTTTATATTTTTATTATTTTTTGCTTTAAGCAGACTAAGTTTTTATATATATAAATATTAAAATATTTAGCTAATAAGCGCTTTAAGTTTTTTTGCTTTAAATATTACTGCTTAAGCTTATTATAAAATAATATTAAAGATTTAAATTTTTTGCACTATATAATTGCTAATTTATTATATAAAACGCTATTATTTATTATAGCTATATATTTATAGTTTTTTTTTTTATAATAGCTTTAGGCCGGCGTTATATAAGCTTATGCTTACGTTTATTTTTATGTTTAAAAATAAAAGTTGCTGCAATATAACGCGCTTTATTTTAGCTATGCTGTTTTATTATACTATTTAAAAAATAATAATATTTAAAAGCGCTTAAAAATATTTTTTAAACAGCTATTATTTGCACTTATAAAATAATTTACGCTATTTTATATCTTTTATTTTTTATGCTTTAGCGTTTTTTTATAGAGCGCTAATATATTACTGCTAGCTATCGACCTATTTACGCAGCTTAATATACCTAGCATAATATTTAACCGCTTAGTTTTAGCTGCTAACTTATTTAACTAGATTATAAATTAAAAAAATGTTTTAGTTTTTTTTTATTTTATACAGCAAAAAAGTTTAAATATATAGCTTATATTTTAGCAAAATATATTAAAATAGCATATGCTTAATTAAAGCAATAATTTAAACAGCAATTTAATAAAAAGTAATAACTTAATTAAAGTAAATACTAATAATAGTAGTTATTAAAGCAAGCTAGATTAGCGTTAATTTATTGCTTAATTTTATTTTTTATAAGCGCTAAAGTTATATTTTAATATATTTATTTTTTTTTATTAGCAATATTAAATAAATAAGTAATACCTTAATATATATTTATAAGGTTAAGCTTATATATATAAGCTATTTTTTTTAACTTTTAGTTAAAAAAAATAAAGGCTATATTAATAAATATATTTTATAGCTACTAGCCTTTTTTATTTATTTATTATATAATTATATAAGCTATTTTATTTATTTTAAAATAAATAACTTTAACAAGCAAATTTAAACGCAAGATATAAAACCTTAATAAAATATTATTTATAGCAGATTAATAAATAATAAACTAGTAGTAATAGTAGCAAAAAATAATAATTTATTAAAGCTAGCAATATTTTTATATAGCTAGCATAAGCATAGCTTTTAAACTTATTTAAAATAAATTAGCATATAATATTTTTAATATTGCTTAAAAATATAAAATAAATTTATTTTATTATATACTAGGTTATAGCTTAAAATTAATAATAATTATTTATTAAATATAAATTAGCTTTTTATAGCAACTTTTATTTATTTTATATATATATTAATTATTTTATAACTTAGTTTTATAAGCTAGGCTTAATAAAAAAATAAACTTGTTTAATATAATAAAAATACGCCTTGTTAATTTAATAGTAAGCTGCTGGTTTAAGTCTAGCAATAAGTTTTTATTTTTTTTAGTTTTTTTTTTTTTTTATGTTTTTTCCTTTTATAATCTGCTAAAAAATTATAAATAAAATAGCTATATATAAAATTATTATATTTAATAAATAAAATAATATTTTAAAAGTTATAAATATTATATCTTATTAATATATTAAGTAAACTAATTTATATTTATTATTAAAAAATTTTAAACTAGTTTAAAAAAATATTATTAAAGCTAATCGATATAAAATTTTTAATTTTTTTTTAATATATTAAAGCTTTAAAATATTTAAAAACAAGGCGCAGCTTAATAGCTGCGTAGCGCAAAATATAATATTTTATTATTTAGCAGATTAAGTATAATAAGTTATAAATATTAGTTAATATAAATATAAATAAGCTTAATAAAAAAAAGGTTAGTAATATTAAAATATTTTTATATTTAAGTTAAATAAAGCGCTGCTATTTTCTTAGCTTATATATACTAGCATTATAAAGCTAAAATTAGTTAAAAAAAATATATTATTAAATATTAATTTTAGCATTTTCTTTGTTTTTATTATTTTTATAAAAAATATATTTTATTTATACTTTTTTATTTTTAAGTTTTATTTTTATAGCGTTCTTTAATTTTAATTTATTATTTAGCTTAGTTTTTTAATATAATATTTAGTTTTTAGTTTTTTAAGTTAAATGCTTTTATATTATTATTTTATTAACGTTATAATTTTAAACCCTAGAAAAAAGCCAGTTTATATAGCATTTTAGCTTTAATGCTTAAAGTAAACCAATTTAAGTTTAATAGAAAATTTTCCAAGTTAATAAATTTTCGAGCTAAAATATTTATTAATATAATATAAAATAAAATAGCCTTTAATATATAATCTTTTATTTTAATATTTCTTTTAAGCTTTAATTAGTTTTAAGCTTATTAAGCAGTATAAAATATTAATTAACAAGCTTTAAAACTTTACGCCGGTTTAAAAAGCTATCGCAAACGCTAGTAAAAAATAAATCAGCAATAAAAATAAGCTAGCATAATAAAACCTTGCTGCAGCTATATTTACAACATGCTAATAATACTATTAAGTTATTTAATTAAATATAAATATTAATCGATATAAATATAAACAAGCCTAATAAAAAAAAAGTTAGCAATATTAAAATATTTTATATTTAAGTTAAATAAAGCGCTGCTATTCTCTTAGCTTATATATATTAGCATTGCAAAGCTAAAATTAGTTAAAAAAAATATATTATAAAATATTAAATTATAAAGCTTATTTATATTTTTATAATATAATTTCGCTAATTATATTAAATTTTTTTAACTATTGCATGTAGTAATTTATATTTAAAAAAATAGTTTTTATTTAATAAAACTTTTATTTTAAAAATATAAAAAGCTAGCTTTTTAGCAGCTATATTAATGCTTTTAAAAATTTTTATTTAGCTATTTAATTTAACCAGCTAAATATTTAGCGTATATAAAATATAATATATAAGCTAATATTTACTACTAAAACAAGTAAAAAAGTTAATAATTAATATTAATATTACTAATATACTTAGCGCTTTATATAAGCAAAATAATTAATATTTAATTTAACTAGCAAATAACTTAACTAATTAAAAAAAAACAAAAAACAAAAAATATTTAAATTATTTATTAAACTAAATAAACAATTATTATTTAAGCTAATTACTTGTAAATAATTTAAGTAATTTATTATATTTTTTTTTTTAATTTTTTATAAGCGTTTTTTAATAAGAAAAGGTTAAAGCTATATTAATCAAAGGTCTTAACCTTATTTATAGCTTATTATAAACTTTTACCTTTTTTTTTATTTTTAGCTTTTGCTTATTTTTATATTTAAAATTAACTAACTTTGCTAGCTACTTTTAACGCTTTAATTTAACTTATTTATAGCTTTGCGCGCTTTTTTTTTTTACTTTTTTTTTTATCGGATTTATATTTAACGCGGTTTAATCTCTCGATTAATATTACTTTTAGCTTAGCGCTAACGTTTTTAACTAGGTTTTACGGCCGTAAAAAGCAAACAGCTTTAACTTTTTAACTTTTTTGCTTTTAGATCTCCTAGCACTACTTATATTTATATTTTATTTAAACTACTACTACATTATAGTTTTAGCTATAAAAATATAATATTTATAGTTAATATATTCTCAGCTTTTTAATTATTTATTTTTTAATTAATTTGCTATTTTTTACTAAATTTAATAAATAAATAAATATTTATAGTTATTTTGCCATTTAAAAACTTATTTATACGTTAGCTAACCTTTTTAATAGTTTTAGTTTTTTTTTAGCTATAATATTATGCGCTTTATAATTTTTATTAAAAAGCTTATATTTTTAAAATTAACATATTTTAAGCTTTACGCATATATATTTTTTTTATATTTTTATTTATTTTATTAAAATATAGCCTTTAAATAAGTTAATAAGTCGATATTTTTTTTACTGCACTTACTTTAGTTTATAATATTTTTATTATTTATATTATAATTAACACTTTTTCGCGCTTTTATTATTATATACTTAATAATATATATAAAAAGAATAATATTTTTAAAATTAACACATTATAAGCTTTATATATAGTTAATTTTTATTTATTTTAATTTTTTATATTGTTTTTATATGCAGCAAGCTTAATTTATTATTATTTTTTTAATAAACGCTATATAAACCAGTAATATTTATAGCTAACTATTAAAAATATTACCTTAATATAAATATTTATTATAATAATTACCGCCGCTATTATTATTATTTACTGCCTTTTATTAATACTTTTATTAAAAGTCGGTAGTGCTTAAAAGATTCCGATAGCTTTTAATTACTAGTTTTAACGCGCTAGTTATAATATTTTTATATAGCTACTATTAAATATTTTTTTAAAATATAATATATTATTATTTATAAATAAATAATACCTTTTTATATATATCTACTAATGCTAAAAAGTTAACTAATAATAAAGCAGTTTAAAAATAGTTAATAAAAGGTTTTTTAAACCTTAAACTATTTATTTACTATTATAAAAGCTTATTTAAAATTAAAATAACGTTTAAAATTATTTAACTTATATGTTTAGCAAATAATTAAGCTAAATTAAATATAAAAACCAGCCAAGTTAATTAAATATATTAAAATTAAGGCTTAAATTAGTTAAAGTTAATTATAAAGGCTTTATTTAACTTGTTTTATTTATATAAAACATTATATAATATATCTTTTTAATAAAATAAAATAATTATAAAAATATTTTTATATATATATTAAGCATATAATAATTAATAAACCAACTATATATTTTTTCATTTTTATTTCTTAATATATATTAACTTTTAATAAGCTAACTAAGTTAAATTTATTAATTAATTTAAACTTATATATAAAAAAAATTAATAAAAAAAAACTATATTTATATTGTTTAAAGCTTTTGTTTTATTATAAAAGCTTTATAAAGTCTAAAGTAATAATATTATAAAACATATAAAAATAAAATATATATAGTATAATAACATAATAGTTATATGTTTAGCTATTTTTAAATATATATGCTTTTTTTTATACGCACTAAAAGGTCGTTAGTTTAAATTTAGCTTATACTAGCAAAAAATTTAGTTTAAAAGCTAAGCTTTAGCTATTAGCGACCGCTATATTTTATTTTTAAAACCTTTATAACTATATATTAATTAATTATTATAGTTTTAAAAATTAACTTTTAAAAGTAATTTGCGGATATTATTTATTATAATTATTTATATTAATTTTTAAAAAGATTTTTTAAAAAATTTATTTATAATTTTATAAGTTTATAAGATAGCTTTAAATAATTACGATTATTAAATTTAAAAAAAAAAACTATATTTAATAAAAAAGTTATATTTATATTATAAATAGCAGGCAACGCTAGAATTTTATTAATAATAATAGATAACTTATTTGTTAAAAACGCGACAAACACGTAACTATAACCTATTAGTAAAACAACTACGACCTAGCAGCGTTTTTATAAAAAACGCAGCGCTAAAAAACTTGCAGATTTAAAAAATGCTATAAATAAAATGCTAAAACTTATATTACAGCTAATATTAAATAGCAAAGTAAAAAAAGAATTTTTTTTTTAAAAAGATATAAAAAAAACACAGCTATTATATATAATCTAAAATATTTACGTAAAATAAATTAAAAAAAAACGCGCAGTAATTACTATAAAACTAATTAATAAAAAACAAATAACTAAAGCAATAAAAAATAATAAAAAAAACTAACTATTTATATATTATAACTTAAATAAGATTTTATAAAAAGTTTTTAAACAAGCGTTTATTTTAATAATAATAAACTTAATTAAAAGCTAGGCGCAAATAATAGCGGCTATATAGCTAGGTTATATTAATAAAGCTAAGCCTGCAAAAAATAATAAAAAAATTTTAATTAAAGTAAATAATTAACTAAATAATTTAAAAAAAAAGACGCTAGTAAATATTATTAAAGCTATAAATATAGCTTTAGCTAAAAGTAATATAATAGCAGCTAAAAAGCTATAAAGCAGCAATATAATAGTTATATTTAAAAACGTAGTACTTAAAAAAGCTAGCAACAAAAAATAAATTATTAAAGCTTTTAAAAAAAATATAAAAATATAAAATAAAAAAGTCGCGGTAATAGTTAAAAAAATATTTATAAAGCAGATTTAAAAAATATATTTTAATAAAGCGTTATTATAGCTGCTGCATAATAAGCACTTAAAAATTATATAATATAAAAAAATAATATTAAAAAATATAAAAGCAAAGTTTACTTTTATTATAATATATTTAAATAGTTTTATAGTAGCTAAAACTATTTATAATAATAGCTTAATATAAAAAGCGCAGCTATTTAACTATAAACTTTTTATAAAAAAGCTAAAAGTTATATAATGCTATAACTGCTATAAGTTTAAGTATATTATAAAATTTTGCTTAAAAAACGCTAAATATAAATACTATACTATTTTTAAGCACTAAAAAAATAAAAAAAAATACCTTATAAAAAAAACAAAAGCTAAAAAAAAATATATAAACTATAATAATAACTATATAGCATAAAATAAGCTATATAAAAAAAAAGCAAAATAAAAAAAAAAAGCGAAAGCTGCGTATATATTATAATTTAAAAGCTTTTAAAATATAAAAAAATCGGCAGCTATTAATAAAATAATTTTAAATAATAAAATGCTAGCATTTTTAGCTTTAGCTTTTGCAAAGCTTAACAGTATAAAATCTTTAATAAAAAAACAATAGACTAGCAGCGCAAGCAAAAATATCTTTTTATTTATATAATAACTTGCAATATTATATTTTAAAATATCGTAAAATTAAAAAATAATATAATAAAAGCGCTATAAAATAATAGTTTTAATTATTTAATAATATAAAAATTTCTAGTTAATAAATATAATAATATTTATTATTTAAAAACTTGCAAATATTGCTTAATATAATTAGCTAAAAAAGCTATATTATATATAAACAAAAGAATTATAATAAAAGCTTTAAAATAAAATTTTAAAAAAGATTAAGCTTATATAATAATAAGCAAAAAAAACTTAGCAGTAATTATATAATTAATTTATTTGCTTAACTAAAATAAATTAAAATAGCATAGCTTATTTTAAGCTATTAAAAATAAAAATAAACTAATAAAAAAGCATATAATAATAAAAAACTTTAACTTATATTATTTATTATAAAACTTAAATAGTTGCTAAAATAAAAGCATAAATAAGTTTTTAAAATTTATAGCAATATAAGATTTAATATTAAATATTTTCTTTAAAAAAATAACTAAAGCTTGCTAAAGCTAAAAAAATTTAATAATAAACCTAATATAAATAATTAATAACTTAGCTATAATATATTAAAGCGACCTAAAATAGCTAAGATTTAATTATAAAGCTATTTAAATAATAATAAAATTAAAACTAAGCTTAAAAAAATATACTTATAAAACAAAAAAATAAAACTAGCTAAAAATTAATAAAAAAAAAGCAGCAGTAAAAGCAATAGTAATTATTATTAAAATAAATATTTCGCGAATAATTAATAAACTAAACGCAGTTTTTAATCTATTAATTAAATAGCTAATAAAAATAACAAATAAAATAACGCTTAAAAAAACGCTAAAAAAAAGCTACTAAATGCTTATTTAATAGTTATTAGAGGTTATAGCAGCAGAAAAGCAAGCTAAAAAATTATATAAAAAATTTAAAAGCAAAAAAATTATTATAGCTTAGCTAAAGCTTAAAAAAAAAAAGCAAGCTTTTATTAAAAAAATAATTAAAGCTTAAAAATAAAGCTAAAAAAAAGCTTTAGCAAAAATATTTAAAAACTTAAAATTGCTATAAAGCTTAGCTAAATAAGCTAAGTTAATATATAAGCCGGCTTTAAAAATCGCAGTAATTTTACTGCTAAGCAAATTAAAAAAAAAACTTGCAGTTGCTAATATTTTTAAAAAAAAAACTATTCTGCTAGCAAAACACTTTTTTTTAGCGCTGCCTGCAGACCTAACTAATATTTTAACTAAAGACTTAATATATAATAACTATTAGCGCTTTAAAATAAATATATCGACTAAAACAAAAAATATAATATTGCTGATTTAGTTTTTAGCTTTTTAAAAAGCACCTAGTAAAAACTTTTTATTTAACAGCTTTTTAAAAACATATAAACTAGCTTTAGCTAAAAAATTAGCTATATTATATACAGCCAGCTTTATATTAAAATATTATTTAGCAAGGTTTTAATAAGCTAAAATAATTATTATTTTTAAGCTAAGCAAGCTTAAAAAAATTAAAAAAACTATTAAAAGCTAAAAATTAATCGCGCTTATATATATAGTTAAAAAAGTTTTAAAAAAAAAGCTTTACTGCTATATAATAAAAATAGCTAAAAATAAAAGCCTTTTGCTTAGCGGTTAAATAAGCAATAAAAAAAACAGGTTAATTAATGCAGCAATTAAATTAATAGCAAAAGCTGTTAAAATAACTATTAATAAAAAAAATATTATTATGCTGCTATAACTAAATATTATAAAAGCTTTTAATATTATTAATAAAAAAAAGCTAGTATATATTTTATAATAAAAAAGCTACTTTTTTTAAGTTATTTTCTAGGTTTATTTATTTATATTTAATAAAATAATATAACTTTGCTTTAATAAAGCAATATTATAGCTTATTGCGCTAAAAATAAAAGTGCTATAAAAATTGCTGCTATTACTTTTGCTTTTTTTTTTATATATTTTAACGCTATATAAAAACCTAGCAGCGCACTTAAAGCTAATAATAGCTAGCTTTATTAATAATATTAATTTATTAACAGCTAACTTAAAAATAAAATAAAACTATAAAATATTAAAAGCGGTATAAAAAATTTATAAAAGCTAGGCTATAAAATATAATATAAAGTTTATATTATAAAAAAATAAGCTAATATATTTTTCCGGCAGTAAAGCAGCTTTTATTTAAGCAATTTATTTATTAGGTGCTATAATTTACTTAGTAAACAACGTAAAATTTTTAAAAATCTAGTTTTATAAAAATATAAAATAAAAAAAATATTTAGCTAAGCTTAAAAAAAAACTAAATATTTAATTATATATAATAACTAAGCTATAAAACTTTGCTTAAAGCAGCAGCATAACTAAAATAAAATAAGTTTACGCAGCTATAATTAAAAGTACTTTAGTTTATAAAGCCGCAACTTAGTATAAGCTATCTAAAAGAAATAAAGCGTAAAAAATAGCCGGCGCTTTTAAAGCGACCTAAAACTAGTGCTTAAAAAAAATAGCAAAAGCTTTTAAAACTATTTTAATAAAACACTTAAAAACTAAAATAAAAATTCTGCTAATTAATTTATATTTTAGCAGCAAAGCTATAACTAGCAAAAATAAAATATATAATATAGCTTATAAAAAAGTTATTAATTAAGCTATAAATAAAATAATAGCGCTATTGCGCGCAGCTAAAAAAAAAAAAAATAAAATATAAACTAAAAGCAGGCTTTTAAAAAACAGCAAATATTTTAAAAAAAAAAACTAAAATAAAAAAGCAGACCGCTAATAAAAAAAATAGTCGAAAAAATATAAGCTAAAAAAAGCCTTTTAAAAAAAATAAAAAAACTAATAAAAGCGTATTAAACTAAAGCGCAGCTATTTAGCTTTAGCTAAGCAAAAATAAAGCAAAAATAACGCTTTTAAAAAATATTAAAGCCTGCTAAAATATAAAGCAGCATTAATAACTTAAATATAAACTAAAAAAATTAGCTTTTCGACTTTTTTTTATAAATACGCAAAAAGTAAAAAAATACTACTATTAAGTGCTAATAAAATATAAACCTTATATAACTTATTATCGCTAACAAGCGTTTTATAAATATATATTTTTTAATATATTTTTATATTATTTTTAATTAACAACTTATAAATAAACTTATATTATTATAACTATAACCTGCTGCTGCTAAGCTAAACAGCTTATAATAATTTATATAAACTTAACAACTTAACAACTTATAAGTCTTAATAAAAAAACTTAAACCTAAGCAATTTTATAACTATAACTAAAAATAAAACTAAAACTATAACCTTAACTTTAACTCCAACTAAAAATATAAAATCTTTTAAAAAAATAACGCTAACTAAAAGTTATTTAAACCTAATAATAACTAAACTAATAATATAGCAAAACTTAAATTTATAATAACTACGGCAAAAAAACTAGCTATATTATAAACGTTGGTTTAATAGCTGCAAGCTTAATTAGCTAACAATAACTATAATGCTTATAATTAGCGCAAAATTATTATTAAAAATACCTTTAAAAATATTAGACTTTTAACTTTTTAGCATAGCTATATAGCTTATTTTTGCTTTAATAGCGCTGCTTATTAATATTTAAAACTTTTTTTATAAAAATAAAGCTAAAATATAAAAAAAATATTTTAGCAAGTTTAATAATAATAAAATATTATTTAATAACTAGCTTTATAAACTAACTAATAAACTTAATAAAAATTTAATAACTTTTTATTTTAAAAAAAGCTATATATAATATATTATATTTTAATTAAAAAATAATGCTAAATAATTTATTAAAATATAATATTAGTTTATAAAACGCTTATTTTTAAGCGTTGCTAAAATAATTTAAGCTTTAAAAACAGCTTACTATAAACTTAATTAAACTTTTATTGCCTGCAAAGCTTTAAAAAAATATTAGTTTAAACTAAAAGCTAATATTAATATTTATTAATTTATTTTTTAATTTAATAGTCTAGCTTAAAAAGCTAAAATAACTAAGTTAAAATAGTTTTAAATTTTATAAAAATATTTAAACATTAACTTAAATAGCAAGATTTTTAAAGCTAGTACCGATTTTAACTTTTTTTATAAATAATTTTACAATAAAGTAGTAAAAATAATATATAATAACTAGTACGCTTTTTAACGCAGCTAAAAAAATAATATAGCTAAAGCAAATAACCTATAAGGTTTTTGCAAGGCTGCCCTTTTTAAAAAAGCTGCACCTTTAACACTTTTAAAAAATATAAAAAAACTTAATAATAAATAAAAGCAGATATATTAAAACAATAATATCTACTTTAGTTATAAAAAGCTAAAATATTAAATAGCAGCGTGCTTTAAACATAAAAATATAGCCAAAGTAAAAAAAGCTAATAATATAAGCAAAACGCTTATAATTAAACTATTAATATATTATACGCCGGTTTAATATCTTCTATTAAAAAAAAAAATAATAAACTAGCTAATAGCTTACAGCTTTAATAAGCTTTATATAAAGCTTAATATAATATTAGTTCTTTTAGTTTTAAAGCTAAAAAATATTAAACAATGCTTTTATATTAACTATTAATAATAAAATAAATATTTAAAAAACTATATTATTTTTGCCTCCGATTTAAACAGCATTATATTTATTTGCTATAATATACCTTTAGTTTTAGCTTTTTCTAGGCCTAAACAATTTATTAAAATAAAAATAAATACCTTTTATAATATTATAAAAAGTATTATATAGCAGCAGCAAAATAATAAGTTATAAAAACTTATAAAATATTTTTTTAAAACTATAACGCCTGCAAAAAAAACATATTTTATATAAAACTGCAAATTATTAGCTATAGTTTAAACATTTAAGCACTATTACTTTAAGCTATTAAGCGTAAAGTTTTTTATAATAATTAATTATTAAGCTCTGCTTTATTTTTTAAGCAAGAAAATATTATTTATTTAACAAGTTTAATAAGCCGACTTTTTATTAAACTTTAATATTATTTTCTAATATTACCTAAAAAAAAATAATATAATAGCAGACGCTTTATTAAAAAAAATTGCTAAATTATTTATAGTATAAGCTTAAAAAATAAAAAAAAAAATAATAGCTATAATATTTTTAAAAAAGCTAAAAAGTTTTATTACTACTATAAAAACTAAAATATTAATCTTTTAAAAAATAAATCTAGTTAAACTAATATAAGCTAAAAATTAACAGCAAAGCCTAGGTTTATTTAAAAGCCGGTTATAAGTTTTTAAAAAGTTAATAAACAGTAAAATCTTTTTACGCATAATTTTAAATAAAAAAGCATACATTTTTAAATCTATTGCTTACTTAAAATAAAATAAAATAATTAAAACCTTTAAGCAGAAATTTTATTAGCTATATTTTTAATAAAATATGCAGCATTATATTTATAATTGCTATAATTATAAAAAAAATAAAATATTAAAAAATAAAACTTTAAAATTGCTGCATTTATTGCTAATATCTTAAGCTATTTAAAAACAAATAATAATAAACAATAAAAATATATTAAAAAATAAAAATAAAAATATAACTATATATAATATATTTTTTATATAAATAAACTATTTAATTAAATAAGCTACTTTTTAAAACTTTTATATATATATTTAATAATAATTTAATAATTATTTATATAATTATTATTTGCTATTTAAAATTTAATTTACTAAACGTTTTTATATTATTTTAATAAGTTTAAATATTATAACTAGGTTTGCTATAAACTTTATAGCGTTTTACGTAGGTTTTTTTCTTTTTTATATAATAATTGTTTTAATAGTTTTTTTTATTTTTTTGCATATAAAGATCTTTTGCAGCCTGTAAATCTTTTGCTTTTTTTATAATAAAAGACCTTTTATTTTATAATTAAGTTTTTTTTATACGATAATAGCGGCTAAGCCAATAATTTGCTTTTTAAAAAGTTGCGACTTTTTTTTTTAATAACACAAAATAATATATAATATTAGTTATACTACGCGTTATTTAGCCTAGCCTTTAAATAATAAATATAAAAAAACTATTTTAATATTATATAATCTTTTTTTTAATATATTAAAATAATAAATTTGCTTTTATAAAATTATTTAAAATAATATAATAGTTAAACAATTAAAAAAATAAAAGCTTAACTTAAAAGATAATTAAATAATAATTTAATTAATTAATAATATATTTTAAGTTATATAGCAGTAATCTTGCTTTTTTAAACCTTTTTTATATATTATTTAAAATTATTGCTTTGTTAAACATATAAAAAAACGCGTTTAAAAAATCTTTTTTTTTAATATATATAATATGCGCTTATATTAAGTATTCGATTTACTTGCCGTATAATTATTTTAAAAAACTAAAACATTTAACATTAAAAAGCTAAAAATAATAAAAAAAATAAAAAAGCATGCAAAAAATAATAATATTGTTTTTTTTATAATATAATTTAAATTTATATAAATAATAGCTTTTATAGCTATTAAAAATAAAAAAGCAATAGCAATTTTTTATATAAGCTTTTATATATTAATTAAAATATTTAATTTAATTTAAGCTTTACTTATTAATTATTTAACTATTTTTAATTATACTAACTTTTTAATTGCTTAATAATTTAATATTTTTATACTAAAATAATAAATAGTTTTGCTCTGCTAAAATAATATAAAATAAAATAATATAGCTATATAATAAAATAGCTTAAATAATTATAAACTAATTTTAATTGCTTAATTAAGCTGCTTATAGTTTTTATATATATTTAAATATAGTTATTATAAGGTTAAATATAATTTTATTTATTATAAACCTAGTTTTATTAAAATTATATATATTTTTATTTTAAATTTTATTATTAATTATTATTTTTTATATAAAAATAAACTAAACGCAGTATTTAATTAAATTTTTGTTTAATATTTGCTAATAATTAATTTATTAGTTAAACTGCGTTATAAGCTTTAGTTGCTTTTATATAAAGTTTAATATTTAGTTTTTTTTTATAAAGTATTTTTTGCGAAGTTTTAATAGTTAGTTAGCTATATTTTAAATATTATTATATTAAAACAAAAACAATCGCGCAACTAAATCAAAAATAAATTATATAATAAAATTTTTTTTAGCTTTAATTAATTTAAATTTTAAAAGTAGTGTTTTATTTTTTGCTTTATAACTATATGTTTTTTAAATAAAAGTTATATAAAAAATATTATAATAAATTTTTATAATATTTTATATAAATAAACGCAGGTTATTTTTGCAAGCTTAAAAAGCAAGCTATATATTAGCTTTTTTATATAGCTTAATGCGCTTTTATTTTTTTATTTTTTTAAACTTTTGCATATAATTTTATAAGCTTAAAAAATTATAAGCTATAATTATAATTTTTTAAAAAATTATAAAAAGCTTTATAAAATTAAGCGGCTATATTAATAGCGGCAATAAAACGCAGTAAAAAAGCTGCTAATATATTAATAAAAGATTTTTTTATTAATAAACTAATAAATTATAACGCAGAATTTATTATAAACACGTTTATTATAGCTTTTTAAAAATACGTTAGCGTGCTTTTTAGCAAAAGCAGCAAGCTTATAACTATATATAAGCTAATCGATTAATTTATAAAACTGTTTATTTAGTTAATTTAAAAAAAAAAAATAAACCAAAGGCTATTTTTTTAAAAAGATACTAAAAAAAAATAACTTGTTAAGCATTTTATAGCAGCAGATTACATTTAAAATAATAAATCTAAGCTTTAACTGCAACGCTATTATATAATTAAATATAAGCAAAAGTAAAAGCTTTATAATTATATTAATAATAGCTATAAAATTAGCTAATAAGTTATAGCTTATTTATATAATTATTATAAAGCCGCAGTTAAAATAAATAATATAAATATTTATTTTAAAGCTAAGCGGTTTTTTAAATTAAAAAGTTTATTATATATTTTTTTTCTGCTTTATATATATTTATTTAAATTAAATCGCTAATATTATTAACAAAATAATATAAAAATATAAAAATAATAATAATGTTTTATTAGTTTAGCTAAAATATATATTTTTTTTTTAATTATTAAAGGTTAAATATTATTATTTTAAAAATATTAATAAGCAAGCTATTAATCATTTATTTATATATATTTAAAATTTTTTTAATAATAGCTTTTAAAATATTATTAATAAAAATAATAAAAATTTTAGCCTTATATTTAAGCTTATATATATTATAAGTTTTTAATAGCTAATTAAAATAAATTTTGCTTATTAGTTATATATATAGCAGGTCTTTAACTTAGTTTATTTATTAGCTATTAATATTATAAACTAAGCTTAAAAGTTTATTATTATTAATATTTAAAATAATAGCAGGTTTTTTAAAATATATATTTTAAAGCTAAACGTTAGCAAAATACTTTTAAAAAAAATTATAAATTATATATATAAAAAAAGGTTTAATAAATTCTTAATAATAAAGCAGCTAAAATATATTAAAAAGGTTATCTTTAAATATATTATATAATATAGCTTAAGCTAAAAAAAAATTAATATTATAAAGCAGACTAAAAATAAACAATTTTAAATAAAAAGCATAAAGTTTTTACTGCTTTTTTTTTAAAATATTTTAACTAAAAAAATCTTTATATTTATGCTTAACAAGCGCTAGCATATTAATTTTAAACTAGCTACTTTTTGCACGCTGCTAACTTAACTAGCAATATTATATTAAATAAAAAATAACCTAATATTTTATTTAAAGTTTAATTATTTAAACATAATAATTACTTTTATTTATTTAATTTTTTTATTATTATTTAACCTGCTATATAGCTAAAGCTGCGCAGTTTTTTTATAAGTAATTATTTATATAAAAAAAAACTATACTTTAAAAGGCCAAGTAAAAAACCTTTTATATAGCATATTTTTATTATTTTATTTTTTAAAAATTGCATAGCTTATAAAGCTATAGCTTAAGATAATTGCTTAGCCTTATATAAATTAATATCTACTATAATTATAGCTTTTAACTAGCTATTTTTTTATTTGCTATTTAAATAATTATATTTTAATATTTTTAAGTTTTATTATATATTATAATATTATTAAGGTTATTATTTTTAATAACACTAAATAGCTTTTATTATTTTATATTATAAAAAGCTTTTAAAAACGACAGCGTTTTTAGTTTAACTTTTTAAAGGTTATATAAAAGCATACTAATAATTACTTATAATAAGCAAGCAAATATATTTTATAAAGTTTATAATTAGCTTATTTTTTATTATAAAAAATAAATATAATAAAAAAGTTTTAAAAAAATAAAATATAATAAAAACTAATAGCTAAAGCTTATTTTTTAAATTATATTTTTTATAATATAAGCTAGATTTAAATTAATGCTTTTTTATATATAAATAAATAACAAGTTTATTATAAAAAAAAAAACTAAGCGCTTAACTATTATATTATTTTATTATTTATTTAATTTATTATTATAATAACTTTAAAAATAATAATTTTTTTATTATTTTTAAGCATTTTATAAAGTTAAATTAAATAAGTATTAATAATATTTTTTTATATTTTTAATATAAAAAAAGTATTATAAATTATTTTTTAAAATATATTATTTTTTTTAAGTAAATAAAAAAAATTTTATATAAGCTTTTTATTTTTAAATAAAATATTAAAAAAATTAATATTTATTATATTATTAAATTTAATAATATTAATAACTTTTATAAACTACTTTTTATTAATATAAAAAATTTTAATTTTTTATTATAATTATATATTAATATATTAATATTAAAATATTTTTTTTAACTTAAAAATATTATTATATTATTTTTTACTTTAATTAACGCGTTTATAATAAATATTAAACGTTTTATTAAAACTATAATTAATTTTAAAAAGTTTATATAAATAATTTTTAATATTAAAGCTTAAATATTAAAATTAAATAATAAACAAGTTATATAAACTTAGTTATATATAATTATAAATATTAAAATATAAACTATAATATTTATAAATAATAATAAAAAATTATATATTATTAATTATTAAAAGCGCTTAAAGCTTTTTTAAATATTATTATATATAATTTAACTTAATTTATATTTAATATTTTTAAATAAAGCTTATATAAAAAATATTAATTTTAAGTTATTAAATAATTATAAAATAATTATTATTTTTAAAGTAAATTTAATTAAAAATAAACTAATATAAAATAAAACTTATATTAATAATTAATTTTTTTTTTAGTTTATATATTAATAATTTTTAGCGTATATAAAAATAAAAAAACTTAATAAAAAATAATTAATTATTTTTTATATAAATATAAAAATTTAAGCTAAAATTTAAAAATATTTAACTATATTAATTAAAGTTATTATTAAAATAAAAAATATATTATATTAAATTATATTAAAAACTTTTTTAAAAACTAAAAAAAATATATTATTTTAAGCTATATAAAATAATTAATTTTTATATTAAAATAATAAAAACAAGCTTAAATTAATAAAGTTATATTTATATTAAATAATTATATTAAAAAACTTTTTAAAAATAAAGCTTAACTTATAATTATTAAATATAGTTTTTATTTAATAAAAATAATAATAATAATTAATATATTATATTTTAATAGTTTAAAAATTAAAAAAATAATAATATATTATAATAAATTTAAATATATATATTTTAATTTAAATATATTAAAAAAAAAATAAAAGTATAAATTATTTTTAAAAATCTCTAGCGCCGGCAGGTTAAAATTAAGGCAGGCGTCTAGCCTTTTTAACTTAAGCAAAATCTATCTTTTTTTTCTCTTTCTCTAGTGCTGCCGCAGCGCAAAGCCTAGCGGCGCCAGCCAACCACAGGGCGCGGCCTTATGTCGGTATTTTTGCAGCGCCTCCGCCGCAGCTAATTAAAAGGCAGGCAGCTCGCGGTAGTATAAGCGCGCGCATATATTAGTACCTCGGCGGCAGCGCTAGGCAGGCGATGCATAGTATAAAACTTTAGCAGCCGGTTAAAGCCGGCCGCGCTTTTTTTCTTTTTTTTTTCTTTTTTTTTTTTTTTTCTTGCTTTTTTGCTTTTATTTTTTTTGCCGCTTTTTTCTCTGCTTGTTTTTTTTTTTTCTACTTTATTTTATAGCTTTTTTTATACTAGCGCTTTTTTAGCATGTTTTAATTTATTTAAGTTTATTTTAATATATTTTTTATAATGCTACTTTTGCTACCGGCTTATGCAGCTTTTAGTTTAATTTTATTTAAATCTGCTTAGCTTATTTTACCTGCTTAGCTTTTTTTATATATAATATATTTTATTATTATTTATTTTATTTTTATATAACTTTTATTTAGCATTTATTAAACTTTATATTTTATAAATAAATTAAAAATAAAATAAACTAAAATAAAATAAAACTAAATTAAACAATTAATAAAAAGTAATTTTTTTTTTATATATAAAAGTTTTATTTTTTATATAAAAGTCTTAATTAAATATAATCTGCTTGCTTTAAAAAAAAAAAAAATAAAAGTCGCGCAACTTGTTTTGCTTTTTTTTTTTTTTTTTTTTTTTTTTTTTTTTTTTTTTTTTTTTTTTTTTTTTTTTTTTTTTTTTTTGATTAATTTTTTTGTTTTTGTTTAATAAAAAAATATATGTT
>MU380466.1:20968-31973 GCA_022495085.1 Xylaria sp. FL1042
GCCTGCATATTTTTTTTTTTTTTTAATTATTTTATTTTTATTTTTTTTTTTTTTTTTATTTTAAGCTAGCAACTTTATAGCTTAAGCTATAACAACAAAAATATATGCTTTTATATAATAAAATAACTTTGCTGCTATATTATATTTATTTTTAAAATAAAAATATAAATAGTTTTAAAAAAACTAAACTATTATATATAAAATAATAATAAAGTAATAAAAATATATTTTTTTAAAAAAAAAAAACAATTTTATTATATTTATAAAGCGTTATTAATTTATTATATTTAATATATAAACAAATTAAAACAAGCTAAAAAAAAAAAATAATATTTTTTTTTTTAATATATAATAAAATATTTAGTTTTATTTATAATATTTTTTATTTATTAACTTTTAAGCAGCAACTTATATTTTATATAATATTAAAAATTAAAATATATATTTAAATTTTTAATTAAACTTTTATTTATTTATAATATTTTAAATAAAACTAACCTAGCAGCAGCAAAATATTAAATATTTTTAAAAATTATAACTAGTATTAAATTAACTAAACAAATCTTATTTTTATATAAATATATAAGCAAAAAAAGAATATTATTTTATATAAAGCTTTAAAAATTATAATTAATAAGCTATTAAAGGCATAAAAAACATTAAAAGTAAAATATTTAAAAAAGATATATTTTAGCATAATTATTATATAAGCATGTAAAAGTGTACTAGAATTTATTTAAAATAGCTTTTTTTTATTTTTTTAAAACTTATATATAAAAGCTTTTATTTTAATTTTTACTTATACTTCTAGGTTAAAAGTAGTTTATTAAATAAACATTTTATTTAAAAGGCAAAAGATATATATTATTTATATAAGCTAGCGCTATAATTAAGCTAATTATTATTTTATATAATATAAAAGCATTAAATAATATTTTTATAATATATAAAAATAGTATTTTAATTAAGATTATATAAATATTTACTTATAAAAGAATATATATATAAAAAAAAAATATTTTATTTGCTAAAAAAAAAGTTATTAGTTAGTTAAGCTATTATACCCTTTTAAAAAAGGTCTTATATAAAAAGTTAATATTTTAATTTAATAACACGCATAAGATAATGTTTAGCAATAAACTTACGCTAGCAAAATTCTTTATTTATTTTAGCAAATATAAAAGCTATTTAAATTTATATAAAAAAAAAAAAAAAAAAAACAATTTTAATATATATAATAAAAACATAATATAATATCTTATAAATAATATATTTATATATTATATAATTTAAAAAAATATTTAAGCAACTATAATAAATAAACCTTTTAATTAATTTATACTTAATAACTAGTATTATATAAAATATTAAGGTATTATTTAAAATATAAGCGCTTTAAAATCGAAATTTTTAACTATAAAAAAGCTATAAGCAGAAGTAAATATATATATAAAACAACTTTTATATAAAGATTATATAGGCTTTTAAGGACAGTAAAAATAAGCTTAAGCAAAAATTATATAATAAGATTTATTTAAAACAATAAAAATTAATAGCTTAATTAGTTATATAATATTTTATATGCTAAATAACCTTTATATTATTTTTATTCTTATTAAATAATAAAAATATAAACCGCTTAAAAAATATACTTTAATAATATAAGAAATATTATTATATAAAAAAAACAAAGCTATTATTTAGTCTTTATTTTTATTATACGCAAATAAAAACACTTTTTTTTTTTAAATATTAGCTTATATAAAACAGCTAGTTATTTTATTAAGACTAAGCTGCAGCGCCTGCACTAACGCTTTAAACATTTTTATATAAAAAGATTATATAAAATATTTTCTTACGCAAAGCAGAAAATTAAACAACTAATTTTAAAAAAAATTTAAAAGGTTTATTATTATTGCTAAATATATAATAAAACATTATGCCGCTTTAAAAAGTTTACTATATAAAACAATTGCAAATTTATTTACAACATGGTAATAAATATTATATGTATAAATAAGCAACAAGTTTATATTATATTATATATAATTAATATTATAACATTATTTTAAGCCGCTCCTTTTTTTTTAAAATTAATATTTGCACAAGATGCTTAAAAAGCACTATATATACGCGGGCTAGATTAATATCTACTAAAAACCCTTAAATACTATTATATATAACTTTAAACTAAATTTTTTATTAAATAAATTTTAGAACTACACGAAAATAACAAGTATATAATGCTAGAAAATGCTTATAAAAGCACACTAAGCAGTTAAAAAAGTAAAACAAGCATATAAACCGTTAAAATATACATATAATATTTTTCGAAAAAAAATCAACATATATATAAATAATAAGTCAATTTTACTAATAATAATATAGGCGCTAAACAACATAGCTAGGCCAACTAGCCTTATACCAACCTTTTTTATTTAAAAAATATACCCTTATATTAACAAAAACTTTTTTTTTTCTTTAGCCTAGCCTAGCCCAGCCTAGCCTAGCCTTTATATAAAAAAAAGCTGCTGTTTAAAAAGCAATAAAAATACTACGCAAAAACTATATAAAAGTTAAAAAAAATCTACTATACGATTAAAAAAAACAAAATAGTTAATTTATTATTATATAATTAATATATATTTATTTTTTTATTTTGCAGCAAGGTTTTTATATAAAAAAAAGAAAAAACAAGGCGTATAAAAAAAAAAAAACTATATAAACAAAATTAAAGCAGTTAAAAAATTAAATAGTAATTATAGCATTGCCTTAATTAACAGGCAAGCTAATCTGCTTTTAAACGCATGCAACTTTAGCTATACTATCGCATAATAAGTGCTTAGAAAAAAAAGCCAAAAAAAAATAATTAACGTATAATTAGTAAAGCCAGCAGTAATACAAAAAAAACGCAGCTAGCTAAAACAAAAAAAAGCCTGCTACTTATTTACCTATTATATAAAAGCAAACTAGCTTAAATCTTTTTAACCTTAAAAAAAAAAATAACAAGCTTTTAAGCGGGCGGGCAAGTAGGCAAGCTAGCTAACTAGCTAATAACCAAGCTTTATATAAATAAACTAATTAATTATAGCTTTTAAAAAAGCATGCAAAAAATTAAATATAATAAAAGTTAATAAAAGTTAATAAAAATTAATAAACTTATTATATAAAATATTTTAAAAAGTTATTGCGTATAATTTAAATATATATAAAAAAGCGGCAAGTTTTTTATATTAGCTGGCTTTTAAACTAGATCTGCTTTTCTTTTACTTTATATAAAACTTTAAAGCTATTATATAAGCGTCTAAAAATATTAGCTAAGCTTATATTTAATTAAAAAATAAACTATTATATAATAATTATATTTATTTACTTTTTAAGCTTAAAAATAAATAAATACTTTTTAAAGGCTATTTTATAAATTATATAATCTTTTTTAATAGCTTAGCTAAGCTTAAGCTATATAAATTTAAAACCTATTTTTAATACTATAAAAAAAAGGTTAAAATATAAATATATATATATAGCTTATGCTTACTGCTTATATATAATAGCTTAAACGTTTTAAAAATTATTAAAATATAAACAGATAATATCTTAAGCTTTATAATGCTAAAGTCTTTTTTGCGCAAAAAAAAAAAAAAGCTTAAACAAGCAAAATCTTACGCAAAGCTTAAAAAAAAAGCGCCGGTTTTTTAATTTAATTATTTAATTAAATGCTATAGCAAAAAGCTTTTTTTATATAAAAGCAATATTATAATAACTTAAAAAAAAGCCAAGCTATAAATTAAATAAGATCTAGCTAAAATAAAGTCGGCTTTTATATAAAAAAAGCTGCTTGCTTAAGCATATATTTTTTTATAAGCTTAAAAAAAATATTTATTAGCAGTATATATAAACTAAAAGCTATGTATAACTTTGCTGTCGCAGCCTAGATAGCTACTTTATAATTATATAATATTAAAGCATAAATTAACCAAATAAATAAACAAATTTAATAGCAAATAAATAATTTATATTAAAAACTTATATTTATTTCTTTTAATTTAAATTATATAAAGCTGTTTATTTTTATAAACAGCTTATTAGCTAATAATTTAAGCATAATATTTTAGCTTAAATTTATTATTATATAAATAGTTAAAGCTTATATAAAAAATATAACAAATTTAAACTTAAAAATTAAAAGCTAAAAATAATATTATATATAAAAACTTAAGCAAAAATAAATATATTATATAAAATGTTTTAGCTAATAAGTTAAATAAAATAATATAATATAATATAATATAATAAGTAGTTTTAATAATATTATTACTTTTTATATAATTTTTAAAAAGCTTATAAAAAAAAGCATTTAGCTTGTTTTTAACTTTAATTGTTTTAAGCTTAAGCGTAGGCGCTAACTTAAAATTATTATATAATAGCTTAGTTAAGCTAAAAATAATATAAAGCAAAGAAAAAAAAAAAAAAAATAATTAATATATTAATATTATATCTTTTTAAAAATTATATAAAAAAAAAAAAAAAAAAAAAGCAAGCAGGCAAATAAACAGGCAGGTAAGCAGGTAAACAAGCGAAAAAAAAGGAAATTTTTAAAATATATATAATAGACTTATAATAAAAACAATTAAACTAACGCATTTTTAAAGCATATTTTAAACAAAGCGCTAAAAACTTTAGTTAATTTTTATAAACAAGCAGCTTATATAAATTAAAGCATTTATTAAAAAACTATAAAAAATATATTTATATAATAAAAAATAGCTAATAATTAAGCTATAGCAAAAAAAGCAAGTATTTATATATAAATATAAAAGAAAATATTATATATAAATATTAAATAAAATCTTATATATAAATATTAAAAAAAAAAAAAAAAAAAAAAGCATAAAAAAATAATAAAATTTATATTTATATTTTAAAAAGCTTAAAAAACTATATAAATAAAACTACTTTTTTTTTAACTATAAATAAAATAACGCGTGCTATACAAGCGTTAAATATATATAGCATAAGCGCTATTTTAAAAGCTAAAAATATAATAATAAATTTTAAAAGGCGTACTATTATAGCTATAATAGCTACTACGTAAACTATTAATATAGCTGCTAAATATAATAGCTTTATAGTTTTAAATTAAAATAGCTTTAAAATATTTTTTATGCTAAATAAGTTTAGTTTAAACGTTAGCTAAGTTATTATTATATAATATTTTAAAAATAATATTAATAAAAAACGCAGCAGTAAAAATGTTTTTTTTTTGCTATTATAATAATAAAATATATTAGCAGAAAAATATATTTATAATTTACTTTTTATATAAAAAGCAAAGTAAAAAATATATATATTTATATATAAAAATTATATAAACGCCTAGCAAGCTAAAGTTTTTATAAAAAAGCAATATTTTTTAACGGCGCTATTATTAAGCATATAAATAAAGTTGCCGAACTAGATAATTTTATTAAGCGGCGGCGGCGTAGGGCATAAGCGCAGGCAAGCGGCGGCGGAAAAGGCAGCAGAGGCGGCAGTAAATATGCTACTATTGTTGCTACTACTGCTGCTAAAAACTTTGCTTATTTTACTATTAATATAATATTTAAAATAGCAAAGAGCTTTATATATAATAATAGTAATAGTAATAATAGTAGTAGTAGTAGTAATACTACTAGTATTAATGCTACTAGTGCTACTGCTGCTGTTGCTATTATTACTGCTGCTGCTATTGCTGCTGCTGCTACTGCTGCTATAACGCATAATTATTTTTTTTAGTTAATATAATCTTAAAAATATTAATAAAAAGGCTTATATATAATATATATATATATGTATATATATATATATATATATGCGTGCGTATATATATATATATGCGTATAAAAAAAAAAAAAAAAAGAAAAAAAAAAAAAAGTATAAAAATAGCTTATTTATATATTATAAAAGCAAAATTATAAGCGATTATTTAAAAAAGTTATATATATATAAAAGGTATTTATAGCTTGCTTAAAAATATTATATATAAAAAGTATTTATAGCTTGCTTAAAAACGTTATATATAAAAAGTACTTATAAACTAGCTTTTTTTTTTTTTTATACGCATAAAATACTTTATAATATAATATATATATAATAAAAATAATAATTTAATATATTATTAAGCAATTTTATTAGCTATAAGTTAGCTATATATTATAGCTATTATTTTTATTTTATTTTTTTAGCGTTTATAGTTTTTTATGTTTTTTATGTTTTATAGTAGCTATATAAAAATATATTATAGTTTTAAAAAAAAAAAAAAAAAAAAAAAAAAAAAAAAAAAGCTAGTGTTATAATCTTAATATATTAATATTAACTATATATAAAGTTATTGCTTTAGTTGCATATAAAGCTATTTATATAATATTAAGCTAGTTAAGCTATATATATATATAAAATTCTCTTATTAAATAAGAATTTTTTATATAAAAGTCTTACCTTTTAGCTATTTTAATAAATAAATTAATATATATAGCTATTTATTTTATTTATTTTTTATATATAAATAATATTATTTCTTTTAGCTATTTAATATTAATATTATAATAAAGGCAGATTTAATAAACACGCTATTATTTTATATATATTTTAAAATATCTTTTATGCCTTATTATAGCATTTTTTTTTAGCAGTAAAAAAGCTGGCATTTTTTTACTAATTTATAAAAAATATTTATTACGCTTGCCAAGATAATATTTTTATCGTATAACAAATAATATAATATTAACAGCTATATAATATAGCTTTATTTTTTACTAGCTTTTTTTATCTAGCTTTTTTTTAGCTGTTTTATTTGCTTATGTTTACAACTTTTATCTTATAAAATATATATTATACTTTAAATAACGCTATGCCTTATAAAACTTAAAATATTTAGCTTGGCTTGTTTAAACTTAGCTAAAATAATATAGTTTACCTGCTTTTTTTTTTTTTTTTTTTTTTTTTTTTTTTTTTTTTTTTTTTTCTTTAAAGCTTTTATTATTTAAAAGCACTAAACGTTATACATGCTATTTAAAAAACAAAAGCAATTTAAAAACAATTATATACTTTTAGCTTTTTGCTAAGCTTGCTTATTTATTGTTTTTACCTAGCATTTTATAAGCTTTACTTAAGCTAAAGCTAAAAAATAAATATAATATTAACTTAATCTTAAGCTTATTTTTTTTTTACGCGCGCTAGTATAGCTACTTATAATATTGCCTTTTATATAAGTATACTAGCGCGTTTAAAAATTAAATATATCTTTTATATAAATAAACCATTTAATTAAATAGGCCACTTTTTAAGACTTTTATGTATATATTTAACTATAATTTAACAATTATTTATATAATTATTATTTATTATTTAAAATTTAGTTTATTAAATATTTTTATATTATTTTTATAAGTTTAAATATTATAACTAGGTTTGCTGCAGATTTTATAACGTTTTATATAAATTTTTTTTCTTTTTATATAACAATTATTCTAATAGTTTTTTTTTTTTTTTTATATATAAAAATCTTTTATAACTTATAAATCTTTTGCCTTTTTTATAATAAAAAAGCCTTTATTTTATAGTCAAGTTCTTTTTATATAATAATAGCGGCTAAGCTAATAATTTGCTTTTTAAAAAGTTGCGACTTTTTTTTTTAATAATATAAAATAATATATAATATTAGTTATATTTTATATTATTTAGCCTAGCTTTTAAATAATAAATATAAAAAAGCTATTCTAATATTATATAATCTTTTTTTTAATATATTAAAATAATAAATTTGCTTTTATAAAATTATTTAGCATAATATAATAATTAAACAGTTAAAAAAATAATAGTTTAACTTAAAAAATAATTAAATAATAATCTAGTTAATTAATAATATAATCTAGGTTATATAGCAGCAATCCTGCTTTTTTAAATTTTTTTTATATATTATTTAAAGTTATTGCTTTATTAAACGCATAAAAAAACGCGGTTAAAAAATCCTTTTTTTTAATATATATAATATATGCTTATATTAAATATTTAATTTGCTTATTATACAACTATTTTAAAAAACTAAAACACTTAATATTAAAAAGCTAAAAATAATAAAAAAAATAAAAAGGCATATAAAGAGTAATAATATTATTTTTTTTATAATATAACTTAAATTTATATAAGTAGTAGCTTTTATAGCTATTAAAAATAAAAAAGCAGTAGTAACCTTTTATATAAGCTTTTATATATCGATTAAAATATTTAATTTAATTTAAGCTTTGCTTATTAATTATTTAATTATTTTTAATTATACTTACTTTTTAATTACCTAATAATTTAACATTTTTATATTAAAGTAATAAATAGTTCTGCCTTATTAAAATAATATAAAATAAAATAATATAGCTATATAATAAAATAGCTTAAATAACTATAAACTAATTTTAATTGCCTGGTTAAGCAGCTTATAGCTTTTATATATATTTAAATATAGTTATTATAAGATCGAATATAATTTTATTTATTATAAACCTAGTTTTATTAAAATTATATATATTTTTGTTTTAAATTTTATTATTAATTATTATCTTTTATATAAGATTAAACCAAGCGCAATATTTAATTAGATTTTTATTTAATATTTGCTAATAATTAATTTATTAATTAAACTATATTATAAGCTTAAATTACTTTTATATAAAGTTTAATGTTTAGTTTTTTTTTATAAAGTGTTTTTTATAAAGTTTTAATAATTAGTTAACTATATTTTAAATACTACTATATTAAAGCAAAAATAATTACGCGATTAAATTTAAAATAAATTATATAATAAAATTTTCTTTATTTTCGGTTAATTTAAACTTTAAAGGTAATATTTTATTTTTTATTTTATAACTATATATTTTTTAAATAAAAGTTATATAAAAGATATTATAAATCTTTGCAGCGTTTTATATAAATAAATATAAATTATTTTTATAAGCTTAAAAAGCAAGCTATATATTAGCTTTTTTATATAGTTTAGCTATTTTTATTAAAAAAAAAATAAAAAATTTTTAAATATATATATAAAAGTCCTAAAAAATAGCTTATTTAATTAAATAATCGGTAGTTTTACTTATATAAAAAACGCGTTAGTTTTAAATATTTTATAATTAGCTAGCTAATTAATATTTTATAAACTATTTTATTAATTTTAAACTATTTTTATAAATATATAATATTAAAGCCTTAGCTATATATATATAATTTAATAAAAAAAGCGCTATATATATTTTATTATAAATATTTAGCAGTAATTAATTTATATTAACTTAACTTTAACGCTGCCTTTTAGTTTAAAGCAGCAATTAATTAAAATATGCAGCATTATATTATTATTTCTGCTAAGCTTTCGTTATAGCTAATCAAGCGCTGCTATATAAAATAAAATATCTAGATTTAGCCGTAGCTGCTTTTTTTTTTGCTGCTGCTTGGTTTTTAAAATGCACGCGCCTTTTTGCGCTTAGCTATATATAAAAGCACACCTTGCGCTTTTTTTTTTTTTTTTTTTTTTCTTTTTTTTTCTTTTTAATTTCTTTTATCTGCTTTTTTTATTGCTAAGGCCGCTTTTACTTTTTTTTTGCTTTTTTTTTTCCTTTTTTTTTATTTTTTTTTTTTTTTTTTATATTAGCTTATAATAAACTAGTATAAAGCTAGTATAAAGCTAGTGCAAAGCTAGTCTAAAGCTAGTATAAACTAATATATTTTATTGCTTTAGCTTTAGTTTTTTTTTTTTTTTTAATTATATATAGCTCTGCTTTTTTTTTTTTTTTTTTAAAGTTATTATTTTCTGCTAAAGTTTAATTTATTTTTTTTTTAAATTAAATTTAAGCGTTTAACGCTTTTTTAAAGCTTTGCTTGCCTATTATTTTTTAAGTTTTTTAATATAATATTTTTATTAAATATTAAATATAGCTAGCGCAAGCAAAAAAAAGCTTAAACCTAGCGCACTATTAAACTTTAAAAAAAAGCTTTTTAACTAAGCAGCTAAATCTACGTTTTTTTTATTTTAGCGTATTTAATTATGCTAGCTTATTAAGCAGCAGCAGCAACAGCAGCAGCAAAAAAAAAAAACAAGATTAAAATTAAAAACGCTGCTTTACTTATTATATTAACTCTGCTAACCTTGCTAACTAATACCTTTTCTTTTTACTGCTATTATATCTAGCAGTAAGCTTGCTTATTTTTTATATTTATAAGCAGCTATTTTGCTTTTTTAGCTAATTATTTTTTTTTTTTTTGTTTTAATTTATTTAAAGCTTTTTTTGCTGCTGCTGCTGCTTTTTTATAAGCTTTAACCCTACTATTTATTTAGCTTTTTACACTTTTTAGTCCTAGCAATAATAATAATAATAATAACAATAATAATAACAACAGCAATAATAGCAGCAATAGCGGCAGCAATAGCAGCAGCAATAGCAACAGCAATAGCAGTAGCAACAGCAACAGCAACAGCAGCAGCAATAGCAGCAGCAATAGCAGCAGCAACAGCGACAGCAATAGCAATAGCAATAGCAATAGCAATAATAGCAGCTTTTTGCCTAATATTAAACCTTTAGCTTTTTTTAAAAGCGCAGCTTTTTTTTTTTTTTTGCTTTTTTTAAGCTTTTTTTTTATTACCGGTAGCTTTACTACTGCTTTAATAGCTTTTTTTTTTTTTTTATTTTTATTACTTGTCTTACTTTTGTTTTTTTTTAACTAAAATATTATTATTATTAAAACACCTTTTTTTATACTAGCTATTTTTGCTTTAATTTTTTTATATTATAGCTAGCTTTATTAATAGTTTTTTATTTTATTATATACTTAATAAAACTAGGTCTGCTAATAAATCTTATATATATACTTGCTTTTATATACTTATAATATATTATTTTATGCTTTTTTTTTTTTTTTTTTTTTTTTTTTTTTTTTTTTTTTTTGTTTGGGTTTTATTTTGTTTATAACCCAGTTTTTTAGT
>MU380467.1:0-31964 GCA_022495085.1 Xylaria sp. FL1042
GCCGCGCCCGCCCCCCCCGCCCCCCCCCCCCCCCCCGCCCCCCCCCCCCCCCCCCCCCCCCCCCCCCCGTGGTGGAGGTAGAGGCGGGATGAGCGTCTTCGAGGGGAATTGCTGAGTCTTTGGGTTTGCGAGGCGCTTGTATTTGCTTTGCTTCCTTGGGCTTTAGGGAAATACGGGTTATTCCTGCCCTGATTTCAGACATGTTTTCAGATATGCGTTTGGACATGGCTCTGCCTAATATTATGTGTTCGTCTGTATTGCTTCTAATAAGGTATAATAGTGTGCGATGTTAGATCGTGAAAATGAGTATTCACGACAGGAATAATTACAGTAAGAGTAATGGAGATATCTAGTTCGAAAGTCCGATAGTATTACACCTCTTGTTGCGTATAAGATCTTAAGCTAGAGTCGCCGATACTCATCCATTCATACATGAAGCATCATCACCTATCCACCCTTCCATCCGCAACCTCTCGGCAAGCAATAGAAGCCTACATCTCAGAGACCCAAATCAACTCCAACATCACCATTAACCTTAAGGCTAGACTCGAGCTATGTTTGTCACCAGCAGAGCATATTCGGAATCGCGACGTAGACAAAACCTCGAGACACGCACACACTTACATCCAGCGCTCCGCACAAGCAAAGTAATATTTGACTTGACTGGCAAGTAACTTGACCAATCAAAACAAAACAAAAAAAAAAAAAATTATTTAGATTATTTGTTAAACTAAGCAAACGATTATTAATTAAGCTAATTATTTGCAAATAATTTAAGCAATTTCTTATATTTTTTTAAATTTTTTATAAAGGTTTTTTAATAAGAAAAAGTTAATTAAAGCTATATTAATTAAAGGTCCTGACTTATTTATAGCTTATTATAAACTTTTACCTATTTTTAATCTTTATTTATTTTTATACCTAAAATTAATTAATTTTGCTAGCTATTTTTAACGCTTTAATTTAATTTATTTATAGCCTTGCGCGCTTTTTTTTTTAATATTATTTTTTATCGGATTTGTATTTAACGCGGTTAAACCTTTTGATTAATATTATTTTCGGCTTAGCGCTAACGTTTTTAACTAGGTTTTGCGACCGCAGAAGCAAAAAGTATACCGATATTAACTAATTTTTTTTAACTAACCTTTTTAACCTTAGGTTTTCTAGTATTATTTATTTTTATATATTATTTAAACTACTTTTATATTATAGTTTAAGTTATAAAAATGCGATATTTATAGTTAATATATTCTTAGCTTTTTAGTTATTTATTTTTTAATTAAGTTTTTATATTTTGTTAATTTTAATAAATAAATATATATTTATAGTTATTTTATTATTTAAAAACTTTTTTATATTATAGCTAACTTTTTTAATAGCTTTAGTTATTTTTTAATAATAATATTATATATTTTATAATTTTTATTAAAAAGCTTATATTTTTAAAATTAATATATTTTAAGCTTTATATATATATAATTTTTATTTAGTTTTATTAATTTTATTAAAGTATAGCTTTTAAATAGGTTAATAAGTAAATGTTTTTTTAGCTTTATTTATTTTTGTTTGCAATATTTATAACTATAATATTTATATTATAGCTAACCTTTTTAATAGCTTTTGTTATTTTTTAATAATAATATTATATATTTTATAATTTTTATTAAAAGGCTTATATTTTTAAAATTAATATATTTTAAGCTTTATATATATATAATTTTTATTTATTTTTATTAATTTTATTAAAGTATAGCTTTTAAATAAATTAATAAGTTAATATTTTCTTAGCTTTATTTATTTTTATTTATAATATTTATATTATAGTTAACGCTTTTTTGCGCTTATACTATTATATATTTAATAATATATATAAAAAGACTAATATTTTTAAAATTAATATATTTTAAGCTTTATATATATTTAATTTTTATTTGTTTTTATTTTTTCTTTTGTTTTTATTTATAATAAGCTTAATATATTATTATTTTTTTAGTTTTTGCTATATAATTTAGTAATATTTGCAGCTAACTATTAAAAAAATTATTAAAATATAAATATTTATTATAACTACTACTGCTGCTATTATTATTATTATTATTTATTATTATTAATATATTAATTATGCTATTAGTTTTAGTAGCGCTAGTAATATATTAATAGCTTTTAATTATTAGTTTTAGCGCGCTAGCTATAATATTTTTATATAGCTATTATTAAATATTTTTTTAAGATATAATATATTATTACTTATAAATAAATAATACTTTTTTATATATATTTACTAGTGCTAAAAAGTTAATCGATAATAAAGCAGTTTAAAAATAATTAATAAAAGGTTTTTTAAACTTTAAACTGCTTGTTTATTATTATAAAAGCTTATTTAAAATTAAGTTGCTTTTTTATTTTTTAATTTATTTTTTAATATTTTTTAAAAAAACTTGCCTTAAATTTAAATATTAAATAAAGACTATATATTTTATGCCTGGTTAAATAGTTATATAATTTTAGCTATATTTAAATATAAAGCTTATTTTATTTTTATTAATATTAGTTTTAATAGCTTAGTTTTTTAAAAAAAAAAAAAAGGTTTAACTATATTATATTTATAATAATTATTATAAAATAAAAGTCTTTATTAAAAAAGCTATTAATTTAAATAAATATTATTTTTATTATTATTATAATTTTAATATTAACTTTATTTTATTTATAATAATAAATTTTTAGCTTATAATTATTATTAAATAATTATAAGCTATAGCGTTATTTTTTTAAGTAGTTAAGTTAATAAAATAATAATAAAAACAGCTAATTATTAATTTTTATATTGCGCTTAATATTTTTTTTAGCGCGCTTAATATAAAGCTATTTATTAATATTTTTTAGTTTTTTAATTTTAATTTAACATTTAAACTTAATACTTTTACTAATATAATAATGCGTTAAGTTAAAAAGGCTTTTTAAATAGCTTATAAAGTAGTTATTTTTAAAATAGCTAGCGTAAAGTTTAAAATTAACCTTTTTTTTAACTTTTAAAAGTTTTTTTTTAAAAAAAAAATTGTTAGTGTTATTGCTTATTATATTAATTAGCATTTTAAACTATACACTAGGCTAATTAATTTTAAACGCGTTGCAAAACTTTATATAAGTAATAATATTAAATATTATTTATATTAAATAATTAACAACTATAATATTAAAAATAAATTAAGATTTTTTATATTTAATAATGCTAAAACTAATAATAAAGCTTTTGCTATTTTTTTTAAAAATTTAAATGCTAATTTAAAACTTTATTTTAATTATAAAAACTTTATTTATAAACGTAAAGCCTGCTGCTAAAAATATATTATTAATATTATTATTTAATGTTTTATTTTTAACTATTTAAATATAAATTCTTTTAAATTTATTGCTTTTTTAGCTGTTAAAAAAAGTTATTTTATTAATATATAAATTTGCTAGTTATTTTAATAGCGTAATATTTTTTAAAAAAAAGTTTAAAGCTGTAGCTGCGTTAAAAATATTTTTTTTTAATTAATAAATAAATTTATCGACAATAAAAATAATCTTACTATTTAAAACTTTAATATATTTAAAATTGCTATTATTTTAACTAACAATATAAATATATTAAAGCAAAAGCTAATAGTTAAAGTTAAAAATATTATTTATTAAAACTTTTTTATAGTTAAAATTAAAAGCTTATTTATTTTTTAAAAGCTTTTTACTAAACTATATTTTATTTTATATAATAATTATAATTTTAATAAGTATATTTTTATTAAATATAGCTTTATAGCTAAAAATTAAAAAATTTTTTATAAAATCGACAAAATTTTAAACCTTTTTTTTTTAATAACCTTTTAATATAAAAATAACCGCGTTAATTTGCTTAATATTATAGCTTTTTTTAAAAAATTAAAAAAATATTTATATATTTATTTAGCATGCTTTAGCTTAATCGATAAAAATAATAATTTAAAGCTTAAAGCTATTTAAGTATAGCTTTAACTGCTTTTTTTGCAGCTATATATTTTTTGCTAGTTTTAAAAGCGACCTTATTTTATTTAACGCGGCTTTAAAACTATAACTATTATTTGCACTTATAAACAACAGCGCTGCTTTAATAATTGCCGAGCTAGCTTTAATTTATTAAATATTAACTATATATATAAAATTTAAGGTAGCTTAAAAAAAGCCTACAAAAAGCTTTAAAAATATTATTAAATATTTAATAAAATGCTTGCTTATTAAGCTATAATTATTTTTTATTTTAATATAAAGCTAAAAAAGCTTTGCTAAAAAAATCTTTATAAAGCTAACTATATATAATAATAAATAACTATATATTAAAAATAATATTATATTAATAATATAGCCTTTAAAATTATTATTGCTATTATATTTATTAAAGCTTTTTATTAAAAACTAATAAATAAAATATATAATAGCTATAATTTAAATAATAATTTCTATTTTTATAAAAACAAATTATAACGCTATTTAAAAATAAAAAAAACAAGCTATATAAAATTTAACCGCGATTTTTTAATATAATAGCAAAAGTATAAAAAATAGTTTCCGCTATTATATTAGTTTACTTTTAATATATTATTTATACTAGCTATATTATTAAAATATAAAAAAGTCTTTAGCTAAGCTAAACTAACGTTAAATTTTTAATAGTTAAGCTTTTTAATAAAAATATTAAAGTTTATTTAATACTTTTAATACTAGCTATAAAGCAATTTAAAAAGTTTTTAAGCTGCTATTAAAAGTAAAAATAATTAAAATAAATAAAATAGCTTCTAAAATTACTTAACTTATATGTTTAGCAAGTAATTAGGCTAAATCAAGTATAAAAACCAGCCAAGTCAGTCAAATACACCAAAATCAAGGCTTAAGTCAGTTAAAGTCAGTTATGAGGGCTTTATTTGACTTGTTTTGCTTGTGCGGAGCGCTGCTTATATCACCAGCAAAAGATCCATTTCCGGATCAAAATCAGCCATGCAACGCAACACAACACTACACAACACGTCCAACTCCGCCCCTCCGGGTCGCGGATTGCGAATCACGGCGTCACCAGCCATGAGTCACGCAAGCAAACACGGACACAAATACCATAACATCACATAACATAACACAAACGACACAAACCGATCCTGTCCTCCCGCACGCTACAAATAACAAGAAGTCAGCAGGTAGCCATGTAACCTACACTAGTGAAAAGACCCAGGTACCGTAAATAGATAGGTAATACCAGACACAGGGCGGCAGATGAATCTATCCCTCTATCTCGCTTTCCCCGCGCCTTTGAAACGGCGACACATCCATCCATCCCTCTGTCTTGTTTGCCGCGTACGAGCTGGGGGCGCTTCTTCTCCGCTGTGCGGTAACTCGTTATTCCGGGAATTATTTATTTGTTTGCTCGCCGAAGACTTTTGGGGGTTCCCTAACCTACCTAGGTATCTAAGGTTAATATGCGTACGTACGTAATTACTGAGTGAGTAATAGCTTGGGCTTGGTCGCATACAAAGCGACGGTAATAGTGGGCGGGCCGTGAAGGCGAAATGGAATGAATGGAATAGGCCGTCAATTCGGTTACCAAATGACCCCCAAATGCACCTCAACTAGGTCATACTTAGTAGTTAGTATACTTGCAGTACTGTATTTAGGTGCTGACGCATTTCCCTGCTTGCAAATGGGGGCGAGGTGATTTCCTTGGAAAAGGACATAGGCACATAGGTAGGTAACGAAACGTGGCGTCATATACTATAGGTACAGGGTTACATTATAAAGTAGCGAGAAACAGAGAGCGCGGCGCATTTCCGGAAAATTCGGGTTGAATTTCTGTCAAGTTTCTTGAATTTGACATGGGAATATTCCCACATATGCTAGTAGAGAACCAAATCACTATTGCTAGTGCCCATCCTTTCTTTACCCATCCTCATCAATCGTGATAGCTAAACCCGATCCTGATCCTGATCCCGGACCTCGAACCTGAAACCCCAGGAAGGAAATCATTAACTAGATAGATAGATAGATAGATGGATGAGGGGGGTATCTATGTACAACGCCTAGATACTTATGCAAACAAACCTAGGAACCAGCCTAAGCTATGCATAGATGGGAAGAAAGAATGAAAAGAAAGAAGTTAAGTTTAGCATCCACCGTATCGCACGCCCCTCTTGCCCAACTCCTTCCTACCAACAGGGTCCTCAGGTAATACCCAGCCCCTAGCGCGCTTGGCCTCCCGCTTCTCGGCAAGTTGTGGCTGTGGCATCCAATCATCGCGGGCGAGTGCGATGCGACGAGTACCCTCGGCAGGGGCGCCGATGTCAGCCTTCCACGGCGCATGTCCGGGGGTTGGTTCATCCCCGGCCAACATGCATAGACCCCAAAGTGCGAGACACGCCGTCAGTGGGGTGGTCGCGTCCTCGCCGTCGTCGTTGGTCCCTGCAGCGGCGAGCTGGACGCTGGTCACTTCCAGGTAGCCGAAGTGGGGTGTTCTCTCAGCACCGTTGCGGACCATCACGAGCTCGATTTCGGTGAGGATGAAGCCGTAGCGTGTGCCGTGCTCGCGCATGACATGGTGTAAATGCGCCAGCCCGCGCAGATACTCGACGCGCTTGATGTTACCTTCAACACGCATTCCGGTGTTGAAGCGGTCGAAGGACTTGACAAGTCCTACGACGCGGGCAGTTGGCTTTCCGCCGAAAATAGCAGCCGCCGTCGACGACTCGCCAGACATATTGGCGACGATCAGGTGGTCATTGTTGGATGATGATGTGTTCTTTGTGCTGGGAACTGAGAACTGAAGAGGCCGCTGTGAGGATATGGCAAGAGCTGAGTTGAGCTTGGGGATGTAGTACGATGCGTAGATGCTGTGTAAAGCGGCCTCTGTTTCAGGATGGCGGGCATTGGTAGAAGGTTGGGGGAGAAGAGGGGCCGGGACGGGGCAGTTGAGGAGGGCAGAAGCACCGGGCAGAGATAGGATTGTGCTAAGGTTGAAGGCGGACCATTGCCGGATTTGCCGAACATCCCACCAGAAGTGCTTGGTGTTGGGGTCCCGAAGAGGGAATGAGATGGACCGCACCAATGAAGGGGCCGGGTTAGATGTGGTAAGGTAGTTCATGAGGGTCGTGGATGGCGTGGGGTCTGGCGTTGATGCCAAGCTCAAAGGTGATGGAGCCCTTGGTGCGAAACCATACATGAATTGCTCTGGCTGAGGTGGGGACTGTGAGACGGCTGGGACATACGAGGGCATTGGGCGGTAAGTAGGGAAGCTGAATTTCTCAAGCCCAAAGTTGTCGGGTCCAACGCTCGAGGCGCGTTGAGTGCCTATGGCATCCTGCGCATAGGAAATTGGTGAGCCGAGCAGTGAAGAGGGAAATGCGACCTGGTCCTCGATTGGGCCAAAGAAGGAATTACTGAAGCTCAGCGACTCTGGGTTGGTGAAACTTCGAGAATGTGTCGGTCGAATGCTCGTCTTACGTGAAGGCTTGGGCACAGCAACTATAGGTGACCTCCTCACGCGCTTGGCGGGTGATTCGATAGTCTGATCTTGAGAGCGAATCTTGGGTAGTAAGATAGGGCCATGCTGGCGAATTGGTGGCGGAGAGCGCGAAGGGGTAGTGACGCGCGTGCTGACCGAGTCGGAGGGCGACGTCTCGGCGGTAGAACATATTGAACTGTACGAGCTTGTGCGAGCATGCCCGGGATTGTATGGAATCTCGAGCAGAGACGGATCAAAAGAGAAGCTCGGCGGGGTGACCGGCTCGCAGGAAGGAAAAGTGAAGTCAAATGAAGACATGTCCGCTGCCAGACTGTTCATCCTCACGTGTTAGTGTGCGAAGAGTGAGTATAGTGAGGTTGAAGAGTTACTCACGTAGCCATATCTAGTGTGTGTAAGTGCTCTTGTCACCGGGACAAGAACGAGCTGACTATTGGATTATTGGAAGAGAATGAAGGGGGAGAACCAGCTCCACTATGGCAAGATGTCTTAACGCCAAGAACTATGTATGAAAACCGTTGACGGATGGATGAGATGGCCCTGCAGTAATGAGAGAGGGAGGCAGGGTGTTCGTGAACTGGGATGATAGTCTTGAGAGCTGATGAGTATGGGTCTATGAGACAAGCTAGGAAACCGAGAGAATGAAAAAGGAAACAAATGTATTGGTCTACAGATGAAACTGAAGAACAGAACAAGACTGACGAGGGAAAGAGAAGAGGCAACGGGAGGAGGACGGTGGTCCTCTTATCCTCGGAGCGGGATGGGACAGGTCACGATGGGCCGCATGCAAATCAACTACTGGCAACGAGCAACCGACATGTGCGAAGACTGCGGCGATGATGTAGCTCACTGCAGGTAGCAAAACCTGAAACATGGGGTATTGAAGGCAATTGACCGACTAGTAAGGGAAGTGCCATGTAAACATGTTCTGCCATGTAAGGTGCGAGTCGGCCTAGTGGTGCTCTTGGGTTGGGCGGACGAGGTATTGGGCCGAGAAGAAATGGCGGTTGACCAGAGGTGAGGTTCGACAGATGCGACTTACACGGGATGGTGGTGGTGGTACGTACCAACCGGTAGGCGGGTATCTCTGTAGGACCCCTGCCCCTGTCCATGCAGACAGGCGGTGGGGCCAATCAACCCGGCTACTGGGCAGGTCTTGGCGTCTACCCTAACAGTAGCAGTGGGCAGTTGCAGTGGGTACGCAGTGGGTAGGTCAGTACAGCGGTACCGCGATACTGAGCGACGTTCTTTTTTTTTTGCTCCCTTGAGTGTGTGTTTGTCACTTTTGCGTAGCCAATAGCAAGAGCAGAGCAGAACCCGACGCGGATATAGTCGACTATCCCAGCCCATCTCGGTATAGTCTATAGGCAGTTCACACTATGTCGTGTATCCAGCTAACCTACCGAGTATTGTCCACATGTTTCTTGTCTCAGCATAACCTCTCGCAATTGCTATGTGGCATGGCACAGCTCGTGACTAGGCTGAAAATCAACCTCTTGTTTGTCATCGATGTTGAAAACCCAAGTCCACGTTCGGGCCTTCACGCTCCAGCCTGAGTTGGGGCTGACTGCACTCTTTTCGGGCAGCTTAATTCGAACCCCATGAGAGCCAAGGGCATTCCTCATCCTCCTTCTCTGGGGGCCGCTTGCGAAAATAAAAAAAACAGGGCGATCCTCGAAAACGAGTGGGCACACCTGGTGGCACGATGCATCGGTTGATCTCGGTTTGGTGATAATATCCCCCCCAACCGAGGAACGCCTCCCTCAGCATGGCCGTGTTGCGTGTCGTGTCGTGTAGTTGTAGTCTACATTAGGTAGTCTAATGTGGTACTGTGCCGAATGCTTGTACAAGCGTAGGTGTCTATGAGTCACTCGAAAATACCTGAGCTTGGCAGATATCATGGATATTCATAGATAGATCCATCACTGTATGACTGAATTACACCGCACAGAGGTATCGATGTCTTGATGTCTCAATGTCTGCATTAGTTTGCGGGTGGATTCTCTGTTTGCATGGTGTAACGATGTACTACCCTTGATCCGGTCCTTGTGTAAGTGAGGAATAGTAGTATGCGTAGGTACCTTCCTAGCTTCAATCATCAAGCATCTCCATATAGTCATCATCATCATCAACTTGCTCAATCAACCCTTGCCAAGCGCCAACACGGATGTGGGGAACCACCTAACTGTACCTACCACACTACCTAAGTTAAGTATTCTTCCCTACCTAGGTAGCGAGCTAGGTAGGTACTGTACTCAGTAAGCCTCTCCCCCCGCCCATCGCCCGCTGCCCGCCGCGATCAAATAATGCACGCTCGGGGCAATTCTCACTCGACGACGCGGGGGAATGCGTGTGCGTGTACAAAAAAAATATGACTGCACGCGGTGCACGCTGCAACACGCCCACGTCTGCACGCAGCGCGACGAACGAGATGGTGACACACGACTCTTATGCACTGCGATGAGACTCTAGGAGCATATTATGCACTCACCTGATGCACGCACTATAGCGACTCGGACTGCACTATGCTCACTACATATTTCCCGTCAACTCGCTATAGGTGGCAAATGTGGCAATGCTATTCGGAATCTAGGGTTCGCTTCATTTTTGTTCTTTTTGGGTCTGTTCTGTTCTGTTCTGTTCTTCTGTCTAGGGATGAATCGAGTCTATTCTCGTGCATCGTTGCCCTTGCTTGCTTACAGTACTTAACTTACTCACTAATTTGCCGCGCTCCCTCTGGTAATAATAACGATGATCGCTCCCTGATTATCTTCTCCTTCCTACATCGTACGAATATTGCCTACCTGCCTACCTACCTACATACATACATACATCCGAGGCCCTACAGAGTACGATATTTGTCTTTCATCGGCGCGGCATTTCGTGAGCCGGGCGAGTCGCAAGCCCAAGTTGCAGGCCCACCGACCACCGAAACCATTGTTTGCTTACCTATCTACTCTCACACTACAGCTGCCGTAATGTATTTTTACTATACCTTGTACATGATGGGGCGGATATCTATTGCAATGATCGACCTTTGCACCCGGGGTCGTTTCTTTTCACGCTTTCCTTTTTCTATTCCCGTCGGGTCGGCAGTACTCTGGGCATATCGCGCTTGCGCTTGATCTGACATCGGTTTCTTGTGCCGTAGCGAGCAAGGTGTAACGATTTACGACGGCTACCGTGCCATTCTACGTACGGATTCGGAAGAAAATTGGGGGCAGCATTGGGCTTGGCCAGTGGAGGTAGCGAGCGATACCTGGCATGAGATG
Organism: Xylaria sp. FL1042; assembly: GCA_022495085.1. Taxonomy (NCBI): domain Eukaryota; kingdom Fungi; phylum Ascomycota; class Sordariomycetes; order Xylariales; family Xylariaceae; genus Xylaria; species Xylaria sp. FL1042. Next base: position 10,789 of record MU380467.1, read on the forward strand.
AAGCGAAGCGGAACAGAACAGCCACAAGCGCACCGCCCTCACCCTGCTCGGCACACATAACCGTACTTGGGGTGCAGCTTCAGAGCAGCCATCCGTCCGCCGGAATTCGGAGGGTCCGGATAGCCGCCTGGCTTAGCTAGTTCCTGTCTACTACCTGTGTACTATTCTGTTCTTGGACACCAAATTCCCCTCTCTTTTCCCTTCTCGCTCGTTACCGCTTCGCTTACACTCGACGGCAATTAAACGCGGGCGGCTATTATCCATGTTATGTGTAGTGTGTCTACACCATTCCGAGGCAAGATGAGCATGATGCTGATCTGATTAGGCGCCCGCGGGAAATTGCATCGTATGCTATTGCTCTACGCTAACTTGTAGGTATCTTCATTCGTTCATTCAATTACAGTCAGCCAGATAGATTTAGTAAGAATGTTCAGATGAAAGTAGTATATATGAAATGCCGATGAAGACAGTGAACAATGCACGGAGGATCTGCGAGCCGTGGATACGGTCAGTGCTGAAATTGATGCCCCGTCCTTACCACCGAAGGCTAAGGCATTCTTTCTCTGGGCGCCCGCCAGTCAGCCCGGACCGGAGTGAAACATCGGCAGAAACTCACGACGCACAAATACAGCGGGCGGGGGAGGGGACCACCACAAGGCGAAAAACTTATCAATCATGCTAGGATATAGCAAGCAAACAACAGAAGTAACAGATGAGAACACAGAGAGAAAAAGCCTTGGTCACAGAAATATTAATTAAGGGGTTTGGGGGTTCATGTGCTTGTATACTGAATATGTCAATTTTTTTCGCCGCCACTGACCCTCACTAGCCTCTGACACGTCAAGGCAAACAGCACGATAACCATGCGCTTCCCTCGTGCTCATTTCTCTCCCTCACATCACTAGCGTCTTTACTCTATAGTGCGCCAAACACACACACTCTCTCTCTCTGTCTCTCTCAAACTCACATCGCACATACATAGATATACACACGATTTAATTTAATTTTCTTTCCCTTCTCTTCCGTTCCCTCCCTCCCTCCGAATTCGCACATCCAAGTGCGACACAATACGAGGCGAGCACAAGCGCCGAGCACGCATAACGGCGCGTAACTCGTTCACCAACAAGCGCTTCAAGGCGAAGAAGGGCGGCGGTCTCGGCCTCTCATTGGCTGGTTCGCACGCGCCCTACCACACACTTATCGTACTTAGCATTTAGTATTAATAGTGCGCTATTTCCTCTTCGGGAGCTGAATGAAGAGAGGGAGGGTGGAAAAGCGCATAGTAAATTACAAATTATTAACGCCGACCCAGACCTCTACTGCCAAGCCCCAAGATTCTGCCAAGCCGAAATCAAGAATACTGTCAAAGAAGCATCAAGGTGTCCCGTGCGTTTGGCGTTTCCCTCCCCCACATTTCTTCTCTTCCCCATTTATTTTCCGAACGGGGAAAAAGCACGCGGAGGATGTGCGGAGGAGACATATTGAGTAAAAAAGACAGGACTAGAAGGAATAGACACGCGGGCGGGCGCGATGTTCAAGGCTTCTAGCCAATCGGCACGCTCCACACACCGCGTTGAACGTGTAAGGCGCGGATCAGATTTCTGATTGGCCCGTTTGGTCTTGTCATATTCTAATATAGGTTAGTACGCTAGCTGTATACATGTACCTGTATTACCACTAGTAGGTAAGTAGGCATAGTAGATTACATAGTATAGTTGAGTGAGTAATAATGCCTTGTTCACGTTTTGTTTCCGGTTCGTTCCCTCGGCTTCCCTTGCATTGTCCATGTGGAACGGTGTACTTAGCATAGTAGTATATATGTAGTATCATAGATAGTAGAGAGATGATATAATTGTAGATGCCCTGAATTAGGAAACAGCCAGGGAACTAGGTTAGTTGGTTAGGCTAATTTAGCGATTGAGCGAGTGGTTGTGCAAGGTCAAACCATGTTAGGTGGTCTAGCGTGGAAAGTAGTGGCTAGCGGGCGAGGGTTGTTTCAACGTTTCAGATTTTTCTTTCCTGTTCCCGTACGTTCGGTGCAGCGTGGTCGGGAAGCCAGCTAGCCCCAGCCCAGCCAGCCAAGGGAGGAGAGGTCGAAAAAGACCATACAAGAAAGAACAAGACAAGCCCCGCCACCCCTCGGTTTGTTTCAGATCTCGAGTGGATTGTGGCCGTGTCGATCATCCGCTGGCTGGACCCAACCATGGAATGCCCCATCCATCACCACGCAACGCAACGCAACGCACTGGGATAGTCAAGTCAAGTCAAAGTCAAGCGAAGTGGGTGAAGGAAGTGGATGAGTGAGTCATTCTACACTAATCCCCTCCCACCTCCCACGACGACAAACCCGGCACCTGCAGAGCGCATGCATACGTGCATGCGTCGCGGACCTACGATTACCTGTCGGTGAAGCTTATGAGACGGCATCGTGCTACTCTATTGCGCAAATCTCTGCTGCCGTTGTGATTCAGGTGAAAGCGGACAAGGAAGAGTGAGTCATAGATAGCCACGGCTAGTTCGAACGCTTGAACGACGCTATAGTAGTATGTATGTATGTATGTATGTATGTGTGTGTGTATGCTCCTTCATGTACGCATAGCAGAAGCAGCAATCTGGTAGATAGATAGATAGTTACGTTACGTATGTGCGGAGCCGAGATCAACAGCCGGGCCGAAACGATTCACAATCAGTATCAATCTTGTGGCTGGGTACATAAGTCGGTAGTAGTCAGACAGGAAGGGTAGAAGGGTAAGAAGCCAAACCCCCAATCAATCAATCAGTCAACCAATCAATCCACATCGAAGAAACCATTCATGCATAGGTAGTTATCCTTGGCACGTCCAAAGAGAGTTGAAGAGTCGCATCGCGAAGAGTAGGTAGCATTATTGGTCAATCTGTAAACCCAGGTATTGTATCTAAGCCTCGCGGAACGAGCAAGTCCCAGGTAGACCAGACCCATTCAAGGCGAAGAAGAATACGCATAAGCATACCACATCGGGCGGACCGACAGACAGATCTAGCCTTACATCCATCTATCCATCTATCTATCTATCTACCACACACTCATACTCACACTCAAACTCACTAACCCAAACTCAAACTCACAGCGCCACCGTCTCAAAACCCATCACTCTCCTCACAAGGCTCATTTCATAGGTATATCAATCGTAATTGAGCCCAAGTAACATAACATGGTCCTACCTGTCACCACGATACCACCTCACCTCACCCAGCCTAACAAATACAACCCAGCTCCCAACAAAGTGGATGAAGCAAGACAATGATGACAGACAGTCACAGTAGACAAATCCTCCCAACCCAGCCCAGGCCATCCAAGGTCGCAGCAGACCGCCCCCCCGACCAACGCAGCCGAACAAGCCGATTCGCCCCTTCTCCCACTCACCCACCCACCCACTCACCCACCCACCCACTCACTCACTCACTCACTCACTCACTCACTCATTACACATACATTAGGACGGAAGGACGGAAGGAAGGAAGGAAGGCAGGCAGGCAGCAACCTTAGGAAGCAAGTAACACAGCCAGACCTAACAAGAGACCTTTGCAAGGTATGTAGGTACCTATCCAAGGACTGACTGCAACTGCAACTATAACTACAACTGTAAGTCGCCCGTCGCCCGTCGCCCGGCGCCCGCCGAAGCGCCGGCGCAGACGTAATGGGGCCCTGATAACGGGCCGCTTGCCTCACATCTACGCATATCTGGTAGGCACCAGGCGTGAAAAACGGGCCAAAAGAGCTAAGTTCTGCGACAGCAGGGTACGTAACATAACGTAACATAACATAACATACCCTAGGTAGTGTATATGTATATGTATATGTATATTAATATGCGTGGGCTGCCTCCCTCCCTCCGAGAAAAAAAAAAATTAGGGTCCCAAAGCTCGTGCGGTTGAAGGTTTTTTCTCTTTCAGCTTGTCCAGTGAGGCTCATGCGACTTGGAGAGACAAGGTTAGTCACGGGACCCGAGAGAGAAGCCGAAACACACGCCCACGAGGAGAAGAAACGAGCACCATGTGACGTGGCGGCCGTGCGACTTTTGTCTCTATCCTAATACGGTAAATGCGGAGGCTTCGCCATGATCGGGAACACGCAGTCTTGAAGTCTACACTAATTCTATCTTACTCACTGCACACCATTCACTGCCGCCTCGCCCATGGCGCTAGACTCGCCTCCTCCATTGTTCGCTGCTGAGTTCTTTACGATCCCGGGAATGCTCGGCTGGGCGGAATCCGGTGGCCTTTGCGCTTGATCAGCCGAGGATGGCTCGGGGGAAATATCATGCAACCTCCTCATTGCCCTCCTTATTCCTTGTAGACGCTCACGTTCGAGGATGAGCATGGTCCGGGCAAATTCCCTGATGGCTTGCCGCCCCATGCGCCCATGCATGTCCTGCCAACCCGCTAATTCGCTGGCCACCGTCTGCTGCGTGTAGCGAAGCTCTTTCGAGAGCTCATCTAGTTCGACTTGACTTCGTCTGGCCCTCTCTTCTTTTTCTTCGTTGATGCGCTGGCGAGTCTCGTCTAGTAAGCCCAACGGCCACCTCGTAGAACGAGATACCGAGGTGTAGTTGCGTTCGATGGCTTTGCGGGCCAAATTGATTTGCGCTATGAGATGGGGCGGCCGTGACAGTGCCGTAAGCATGGCTTGGATCGTGGACTGTAGGGCCAAGATCTGGGTGTGAAATATATGTGCTGGATTCGTAGCAGGTGGTGCCAGTGTATTGATGTACATCTCCACTGCGGTGGCGTGAGTGGATGGCAGAAAGGCGAGGTTAGCCACTATGCGAGACATCAAACGTGCCGCATCGTAAAGATCTGTCTCTCTTGTTAGCGTGTCGCTGCTACTCGATCATTCATACTAGTGAAAGTTACCGTTCGTGAAGACGCCGACCGCATTAATTCTCCGTGCAACGGTCTTGGTGGCGAAGTTAATGGTACGAATTGTCTCGCGTGCGTGATCGACAAACTGCTCTACCTCATGGGTGTCTTCCAGCGGCTCGAATTCGTCTCGAACCCTTTCCACTCTCGTCTCTGCTTTTAGGCGGCTTCGCTGTTCCATCATATCTGCCTGAAGATCGGGAACTAGAAAGAATTCCCATAACATTTCATGTGTTGCAAAAGTGGGATGTGACAACATGATCTTTAAAAAGGCGTTCGAGCGCATCTGTGTGTCCCTCAAGACCGACCGCGAGGGTTTGGAAGGAATCTGAAAAGGTGACCGTTGGCTAGACACCTTGGGCATCCAAGACGCTGGGTTTTCCATCGATAGCAGATTCACGAGATGCTCAAAATCGGCCGTCGAGCGTCGGCAAGTCGTAACTGTATAACAATTATTATCCGTCGGGGCGCCTGACTTGAGCACGAGCCGGATAGTAGCATCTTCCACAAAGAAAGATCGGACCACGCCGGTAACCCGGCCATCCACACCTGAGTTCATAGTGAACAATGTCAAGTCGTCAATACGGTTCCGAACCTCGTCATCCTTGGCGAGTTCTACGGCCGTTAGCCCACGTGCCTCTCTAACTGCAACATCCACCCTCTGGTCGGAGAACAGCGTTCGCACCATGTCGAAGCGGCCATATTTGCTTGCAACCATGAGTGCAGTGAATTTCTTTTCGTTTGTAGCATTTACGTCAACGTCGCCAAACAGTAAAATTTGAAAGGCTAGTTCCGAATCATTGACAATATGTAAAAGTGTGTTTCCTTTGCAATCCACGTGATCATCTAGATGAAGTGGCTGCCCATCTCCCTGGGCTGCAGCGGCAACCTTAAGACCAGCTAGCACCATGTTAGAGTAATCAGGATGGTCATAAGACCGACAGAGCGCGAATAATGGCGTTAGGCCATTCTTGTCTCTTTGCCGCCAGGGAATCAGCTCTCCGATGCGAACAATCAAAGCTGGCGCATGAAAAAGATAATGAGCTACACTTCGCCCACGCACGTCCTGCAGGGCAAAGTAGCGCCTTATCTGCCGCTCGGATGTTGATGCCATAACGAAATCGAGAATGATATCTATCAGTTCAGTATGCCCCAGCTGTACAGCCGCGCTAAGTAGGCTAGTGTCGTCATTGTTAGTATCTTCGAGGACCATATCTTTGGGAAACAGATCTTCTAATGATAAGAGATATTCCAAGGCTTCTGGGCGCTCATTTTGTATAGCCATCATTAGAACTGATTCGCCAAAGGAATCTTGCGTTTGACACAGACGTTCGACAGAAGTATCCCCTTCGAGGCCACTGCCTAACGTAACGACACTGCCTGCCCGCGAGTGGTATGAAAATTCGGATCCACTTGACATACTTCTAGTATCCATGGCCACCCTCTTCACCTTCTTGACCGGAGCAGTCGACACATCATCCGACGATTTATTCTGGAATGGGAACACGTGACTTAGCCCTGACCCCTGAGAGTAGGCCGCAGATGGAGTCAAAGATGATGAAGATCGCCCGGAAGAGCCATTGAACATACTCCAATTCACCGAGGGGGCATGGCTCGATATCGGGGATGCAACGAGTTCGTCATCTGCAATGGCATCCGAGCTCGCATCCATCATTCTCTTAAGTTCATCCACATCACCCTTTGCTGCTGCATCCCAGAGGGCTTTGTTGCGGCGACTAGCTCGCCTTAAACTGCTTGAATCGCCGAATAGATAAGAAAGGACGGCTTCAAACGTGCTCAGGCCGTATCCCATCTCTCCGCTATCAACATCGTCGATGAATATGAAGTGTTTCATGTAGAGTAGTCTCGCCTGTAGATTCTTGACTCCTGCTCTGATTACAACAAATAGGAGAAGCGATACCAGAGTGTCTGCATTGACCATAAGGACGTTCTTTTCCGATGCTGGCTTGGTGTTGTCGCTGGAGTCCGGTCGTTCTGCTAGTTGCGTAGCTGCCTTGATTGTTGCTAGCAAGATTGTCATCATATCCTGTGCGCACGTGGCGTTCGTCATTCTTCGAAACTCATCTACAGCAATACCTAGTCTCGTCGCAAGTTCGCGTTTCGCTTTAGGGCCCCCTTCTATCAAGATGCCTAGCTGCGAAATGTCGATAAACTCCATCTGCCGTATTTTGGCTTCTAGCTCTTGATCTTGTGGCCTGCGAAGTGCAGCCAGTCGTGGCCATATTAGATTGTGTACGTTTTCAGCCACATATCGTTCGATGAGTCGCTCCACAAGTGGCCCGGTTAGGTCCGTGGTGGCCCCAAGCATAGAGAGCTGCTGAGTGTCGACCCCTTGAAAGAGATCAATGGCATTCGTGACAGCTGTGTCCAAAGAGGCTCGCATCACGTGCTCATCCTCTTCCGCAAAGAAGTTTTCTGCCGAGCGTGCGCCGCTATGCTCATCAAAACTACCCCGTCGCCTCGGCAAACTACTGGCCCGAACCTTCTTCATAGCGGTCGCGATGGGGCCATCTGGTGCAGGGTCGGGAATGTGCGCCGCAGACGGTGGGGGAGGCAGTGGTTTGTCGAAGATGGTGTTGAATTCCTTGAATAGCTTCTCTAGGCCGGAATGCATCTGCCTCGCAATGCTTGGAAAGTTATTAAGGAGGTCGTGAAAGCTCTTGATGTCCTTCTTTCTCGGCAAACTCGGGTCGCCATTCTCCAGCGCAGCGACTCGTTTTGCTTCGGCCGCTTGCCTGCTCGCCATACCCTCGATGAAAACGGCGCGGGGAATCTCAACCTCCTCCCAGATGCCTACCAGAGGCCTCGATATATAGTATATAAGCCATTGCCGAGGCTCGAGCGTATCGGCGTGCCAGATGGCGTCGGTCAATAGCTGGGACTGGGTATGCGTCTTAAAGCCTAGATCGATCCCATCAGGCACTGTCGCGTCAACACGGACGTCGTCTCTCGAGGTGACCTACCCTTGTTGCTATAGACGAAGGCATCTTTAATGACGATACTGCGACCATTGAGCGTCGTATACTGCTTGGCCTTCCCCCTCCACTCCCTGAGGTTGCCGACACCGTCCTTGCCGCCGATGGGGGAGAAGGGGCTGGGGATGCGCAGGACATGGCTGCCCAGAAACTCGTCGGTTGCGACGACGTCGGTCAAAGGCGAGCCGCTCTCGACTTCGCGGGAGGTGAGGAGGAACTCGGTGGTCGGGACGAGGAGGATATAGTGGTGGACGGGCGTGCACTGGGTGGCGACGGAGCTCCCTGGCTTGAAGAAGGCGGCTAAGAAGGGGTTCAGGGGTTGCATTCAGGCAGCTGCTGTGCGCCGACGTGGATCGGAAGCCGGCGTTGGGAGCGATTTGCATGAATACGGGATGCTTGGAGGAGCAGAGGCAAGCTACTGCTGTTGCTGCTGTTCATCGGGGGATGCGCGATTCCAAAGCCAAAACCAAAACTTGGTTATGGACGAGGATGTGAGGTGGTTATGGCGAAACGCGCAACGTCGCAATTGGCATCGCTTGTTGACTGATGATAGGTAGGTGCTTTATTTAACATGTATGTGTTATATGCTGACGGTACAGTTGGCACGGTCCTGCTGGTGTAGTGAGTAGATACAGATTAGATTAGAAAGTACTTAGTATATATAACAGTCAACGGGGGGGAGATTAAGTCGATGACGAGCCGAGTGAAGATTGCTGTCGCGTAGTGAACTTAGACAGAAAGTTAATCAATGGGTAAGAGATGGCCTAGTTGTTGTTGGCGCAGTAAGAAAGAGCCCAGAGATACAGCAGGGTACCTAAGGAAGTATGCAGGTAGCTGCAGCTAGATAGAAAGTACCTACCTGATCTAGACCTTGGTTGGGCCAGAAGACCTGAGATGACGCCAGATAGCGAGTGATAACAGCAGATCTCGCTCCATATTGCAGCACTAACTGCAGTATCCGAGATCCGTGGCTAAGCCCCACTAGATTAGGCGTTTTCACGTGAAGGGGTTGCTTACCTAACCTGGGGATCTCTAATCTAACACCCATCTCCCCTGTATACCTAAGAGGTAGGTATGCAGGTGATAGTTGACAATGACAGCAAGTCTGAGTCTTATAGTTTCTTTACTTCGTATTGATAACAATCTTGCTCGATGTACTCTCCATTTACGTCATCATATATCATATCAGTAAAAAGTGCCCCCCTCTCCCTCCCCCCTCTCCCCTTCTCTCTTATGGGTAGGCACTCAAATGGGCGTCTATAAGTGGCAGCTCTTGATACTTTCGCTTTCCGACGTCCGTCATCTGAGTATCAATCCTTCGTAGCTCCCACCAACAAAAATGTAGGTCTAATTAACTCGACGTCCCAGTCCGGGTTTTCATCTAGTTCCTCTTCCGAGGGGCACCATTCCACAAAATCCGTCAGCCGAAAGCCAGAGCTCAGCATCAAGTTAACATACGTGCTCATGGTACGATGCTGTTTGCGCACGCCATCAACAAACCAAGTTCTCGTCCGCGCACCCTCTCTCTGGTAAGCGTCAATCTGCCACGCCCTGCGCCCCGTGTCCTGATCTACCACCACTAGGCTAGGCGTAGTCGGTGCCGTGAACAGCGGGTGCTCAACTGAGAACACGAGACGGCCACCGCGCTTCAAGCTTTTGGCGATCTCAGCGACCAATCCTGGGAGACTGGCGAGGTAGTGGAACGTGAGCGCGCTGAACACAACATCGTATCCGCCCTCGGGAAGTCTGAGGTTCTCAAGGTCTGCCTGCTCGTACACGATGGCGTCGTCAGTCGTCATGCTGCGCGCCTTATCTAGCATCTTAGCTGAGAGATCGATACCGCGCACGCGCCCAGCACCTTTGGAGCGCGCGAAACGCGAGAACCACCCAAACCCGCACCCGAGATCGAGCACCCGGGCCCCTTTGAGGTCGGGCAACATCTCACGTAGGCGTGGCCACTCGGGTGCGCCATCCAGTCCTTTAGTCTATCGATCAAGCTTGATATAGTTCTCGAAGAAGCCGTCGTAGTCGTATATGTTTTGCGACATGTTGGATCCAATAAGCCTGCAAAGTACGAGATGGGTTACCCATTCTATTGCACACAGGACTAGTGACACGGGGTATCCCCTCAGGCTCGATATCTCATGCCTGCACGAAGTGTGCCACCATGTGCTGCTATATAGTCGCATTTATTGAGTGTTGGTAGTATATGGACATATGGACACCATTAACCTCCATATAACTACCCCACCCTCTTTTAGGTGAGTTTGAATCGGTGTGAGTCATCACAGCGCAATGTCATCAGCCAGGTTTTCACTTCTTCATACCACTTTGTAGACCTATAGATCAAAATTAGACGTATTAATAATCTATATATAACTGTCACCTAATGTCTCTTGCACATAAGCTATTGCAGGCGGTTGGCGCGGGGTAAATGGTACGAGTTTGCCCCTTTAATTGGCATTTGTGTCACGCCATGCACTTGAAAAAAGTCTCAATTATTCCCCTCTTCTCCCAACAGGCGCTACCTTTTACACAGACATGCAGCTACAGTGTGAGTGGATTTTCGCCTATCGTTATGGCATCGAATTAGGTAATCCGAATATCTTATGCATGATTGAATCTAGAGAAATGCTATTATTATAATTGTCGATCATAGTTTAAGTTAGCAGGTCGAGGCGTAATTATGTTTGAATTGAAAAATGTCAGTTTCCCAATCAACTCCTATTAGGTTAGGAGAGTCTGAATCTTTATGTAACCATATCGTTGAATACAACTATTCCACAAGTCATCAGGCACCACCAATCAACTTTGACTCATGATAATACAGATAGGTATAGTCGCCACTAAATAGACAACCAAGGAAGTACTATCGGAGACCTCTTGATTCAAGGATCGCAAACCCCTCAATCTAGGTCTCTAATATTAATCCGAGTACTTCTAGCAAGGCTTGCAAAACAATTTTAAAGCAGAAACCTATCCAAGTCGACTAATTGAGTTGAATCTGACTGGGAGGACAGAATGGGTGGTTACACCCTGTGGTGGAAGCCAATAGTGGATCATCCCTATTCCGTGTGATCACATTATCTTATAGATTTCGATGAGGTAGCGACGGTAGACAATGGCGTTCGACAAAGGAGAATCCTTTAATAATTCCGAACCATTTCGCCCACTTCTATTTAGCCTCAAAATACCACCCGGCCAGATACTCAAGAATGCCCTCCCAGCGATGGAACTCACAGGCCAGAGCAATATACAAATCCGGACGAACGAGCACGAGCCTGCCCTCCCCTTCTCCATCTTTCTCAATCCCGTACCTATCCTTGAGCTCGCCAACTTCGTCCACGCTCTGGTTGTCGAAGCCGAACTCCTCTTCGCGCCGGTCTGATATCAGATACACACACACGTGTTCTGGGAAGCGTTGCGTGATGGCGTCGCGGAGACGCACGGCCTGTGCGAGCTGCGCGGGCTTCCTATCGGGCGACAAGTCCGGGACCGCGAGCAGCGTGAACTGCGGGCGGCGATAGATATCGTAGACGTGGCGCTGCGGAGACACGGTGAGCAGCGCGTCGGGTGCCCGGACGCCGGGCGCCGGGCCGGGGACGGGGTTGTTCTGGTACATGAGCGGGAGCAGCGGGGTGACGGTTTTGACGTAATTGTGGGACAGACCGGAGACCAGGAACACGGTGTTCTCCTCCCAGTTGGGCACCTGGGTGAGAGCAAGGCGGTCGGCGGGCTCGATGCCGAAGCCCATGACGATCTTGTGGGTGGCGGCTGCGCCGGCGCTGATTTGCTCGCCGATGGGTTTGCGTTCTCGTTCGTAGGTGTCGAGGATGTCGGGTGATGCGTGCCCTTTGACGACGGCCGCGAGCTTCCACCCTAGGTTGAACGCGTCCTGCATGCAGCCGTTCATGCCCTGGCCGCCGGCGGGCGAGTGGACATGGCTAGCGTCGCCGCATATGAGGAGCCGGCCGGCGCGGTACCGCGCGGCGATGTTGTTGTTTACCTTCCATGCCGTAGACCACTCGACTTCGCCCACCTTGAAGCCGATGCCGAGTTGATCTGCGACTTCTTGGAAGACTTGCTGTCTGTCTTCCCTGTTGACAAGCTCACCGGTTGGCTCGCACATGTAAACGCGATAGAGCTCCTTGCCGGGCATGCGTGAGATATTCATGAAGAGGTTCTTAGTAAAGAAGTAATGCAACCAGTTGACGTCAAAATTGACGTTAGATAGGTGTACATCCATCATGGCCATCGAGGTGATGTAGCGGCCAGGGAAATCTATTCCGGCGGCTGCCCGGACGAAGCTCCTGACACCATCGCATCCAACTACCCATGGATAGCTGACATTCTCAATTTTCCCATCAGGAAGCTGGATCGTGGCCGTGGCCCTGCCATTGGCCTCCGCTTCTTCTGGACCTGAGAGACCAACGAGTTGGGTCGAGTACTCTGGCAAAACCCCGTGGGTCGCTAATAGATGGTTTCTCAAGACCTGCTCAAAGCTGTTCTGGCTGATCTTGTAGTAAAAGGGGTACCTTGTCGGCAAGCCCCGGTAGTCATTCTTTGGACACTTCTCGGGAGGGATGCCTGGGAAGTTGTAGATATTTCCTGGGCATTCTAAGCAGACTTCCTTCAATCGATAGCTGATTGACATATGATCAAACATTTCCATCGTACGAGCATGGATAGTGAAGGCTCGAGCTGTATGTGGTGGACCATCGCGTTTTTCAATAATACGAACGGGGACCTTCCGACGAAGGAGCTCGTAGCACAGGATGAGACCAGATGGGCCTCCTCCTACTATGAGAACCTCATCAGAGTGCCTAACATCGGTTGGTTCGCTCATTATGTTAACAGCTGACAGGTAAATCGAACAATCGAGTGTATATTTCGGGTTTCGCTTTCTAGGTATCGTAGAACTCTCTTCTTATGGCCGTGAAGAGATCATGGTTTGCTGTTCTTAAGATTATACCGGTTAGACGACGGGGTGCGCAATTTGTATAAATATACGATCTACGCACTCCTAAGGATATTTTCCCAATGAAGCAAACTTGAATCAGCTGACTCTTGCGACAAACGTACCTGCATGAACTCATTCTCTCCGTAGATAATTCCGGTAGGTTTTTCTCCGGGGGATGCGTCCGAGACATTCATTGACTCCTCAAAGATGAGTGTGAAACGAAAACTGCTTCACAAATTCCATGTCGATGTTTGCGTGAAACAAGAATGTACCTACCCGTGATGTATCTTCAAAAGCAAACTTGTTCTTGTATAATCGAGGTTCAAATCGGGTTCCCTACCCTCACCTTCAAGTTATCTTCCCTCTAGTTTTCAGACTAAGGTGTAACTATACTAACATTGTTTACTTACAAGGATTGGTAACTATTCTGTTGTCGGAACCAACTCTTTCCACACCTCTTTCCTTGATATACTTTCTATCAATTCGAGATTGTTGTCCAACACGATATTTTCTCTATATCTTGACCTACCACACATAGCAATTGTTCGTTTCGATTTCCGACTCGGAATTACGGCGTTCGGGGAAAGCGTTTATCAGGCCTTTGTCACTGCATTAACCGCGGGGCAGGCTATGCGGAGAAACGTGCACAGATGCACGGATATGATCCACAAATGTACCAGGTATAGGCTTATCTTTAGGAGAACTAAGGCTGAACTGCCGAACGAAAGCTGGGGTCTAGCGCAGCTCGTACTTAGTACCTTTCGAGCAGAGCTGGGGCTTAGAATGGAATTGAAATTGGAATTAGGAATTACGAAGAGAAACTGGGGTGTAGCGTGTTGAATATGTAAAAATTAACATAGCCCTTGCGGACGAAGGGAAACCCCGGGTAAATAGGTAATACAGTACCTATGAAGTCAACTACTGTTACAAAACGGAGTAACAAGTGTAACAAGACTCTAGCTTCAATGTTCCTGAATATCGTATCGTTATGGATGACTGTGTTGGAGGAGATATTGTGCGGAATGCGGTTATACCAAGGACAAAGACGGTCCAATGTGCAACGTAACATGAGCTCAAAACGACGAAATGAAAATCGTTGACGAATCCAAGTAAAAGGCCTAAAAATCGCGATCACTTTATATACTGAGTAAGATCAGAACCTGCTTCGTTGTGCGCCCCTCCTTCGCTCGGAATTGGCCGGTGAGGCCGAAGGAATCAGAAAGGTTACATCGTGACATAGATGTGACGAAACATAGATTATGACTTTCAAACGTTATGCAGAAGTGTGTCCTGATCACCACCTCTTACTATTGGGCACGATGAGCTCCATCGGCAAGGCAACCTGGGGGCTAGATTATGAGAACTGACTAGTTAGGTCGATAGAAGGCAACCCTTAGCCGCGGGATGGATGATTCCTTCTCACACGGCTCTGTACAGCCTGCGCCGAACTCTTCGGCTCGCGTATCATTCCTGATCCTTTATTACCCATGCTAAATTTGGTTTGGTGGGAGACTGACAAGGTAGCCTAGCTTTGCATGGTAAATATTTGAAGGGGTACATGTCGACAGTCAGCGAGCAGTAAGAGAAAAGGAGAAAGATAGGGGAGCAAAAGAACTATCAGCCCCCGATCTTTTTCAGTGGTTAGTGCGCAATAGGATTTGGGCATTTGGCTGGCTGCTGCTCTGGCCATCTGCAACAAGATCTAAACAGGATAGCTCTAAGTTCTTATTACTAACACCTATTTTAACATCAGACTTAGACGAGACAATCGAATATTGCGTTCTTTCCTTATCGATTAATGCTTTTCCTTGTATTACTATATGCTCTATTATGTAGGCTTTTAATAAGTTCTTATTAAAATTTTATTCTTAAATATGGAAAGGGGTGAAAAAAAAAAAAAAAAAACGTAATTCGCAAAGGACCGAATGGGAATTGAACCCATGACCTATGGAACTGCAGTCCATTGCTCTACCACTGAGCTACCAGTCCGGCAATTACAGCCAATTGTTCATTATCCTTTCTCTTATAAAACATTACTCTAGTTTTCTACATTTCATGCTATTTAGATACTAGAGGCCCTTCTACCCAGGCCACACAGGCTACAAATCATGTCGAAGAGCATTCGCGGAGGTCATTTTGAATAACATTTGGTGGTATGGGCCTCTTTATTAGGTGAGCACAGCTGCAATAAGGGCTTTGTATATCTGGTACGCATGTTCGATGTTATACTCACACAAGAACAAGCAGGAGGGCTCCAGCAATTAGTGGTTTATTGGTAGGCTGCAAGTAACTACTAAGTGAGTTGTTCCGTGTGAGAGAGATATGCGCTAGATGGCACATAATGGACAGGTGGCAGAAATTAGCACCTGACTAAGTCAATCGTAGTGTCAATTCGGAGGATCTTCGGGACGCCGCTCACATATATAGGACCGTGAGAGGTCTGTTTTACCGCTACACTAAGCGCCATATTAAGCGCCACAGCTATTTTCCTCGACCGATAACTAATAAGTTGTTCTTGTCTTATTTAAATCACCAGCAAAATTAGTTGGCTTTTTATCTAAATCGTATTATAGTACTATATCTTATATTTAGATTAGCTTTATATAAGTCAAGGCTTAAGAAAATAATTTTTAATCGACGATCTTATTTAAATTTTAGAGGCTTACGGTCACGTAAAAAGCTCTAGCTAGTACGTCGCAGGTGGTATGGAGGACTCCATTTTTGTGTCCTCAAACCTCTACTCGTGGAAGCTGCTATACCAAGTCTTCAACATTTATATGCAAAACATCCTTTGTCGTTAGTACAACAAATGTACACTCAAAGTAGGAGACAATGCAGATCCCTGTAAGTCCTAGTCCTTAAACAGCAAATGTGTAATGTGGACTCTTAGTCATACAGGTGCGCAGAATGTGCATGTCGGCTCCGTAGTGGTTGATGAGAAAAGGTTACTCTAATTGATACTCCTGGCTTTGATGACACAAGGGGGGGACAAGCTCAATGAGATGCAGCTCAATCTGAGCACAGTGGGAAACAGCGTGGCAGAAGAAAAAGAGCATGTCATGGTATTCGGTTTCCAGAGTGAAGTTGGGTCACTGGTGGGTCACTGGTGATTGCGAGTATAGGGGTAAGGACTCAATATTATTGATTCCTGGGTCTCTTCTCTAGATTTAGGGGGAAACCCAACCATTATATAGACAATACTTAAGCTATAACGACCCTACTAGGTCACCTCTACTGTCCTGCAGCCCTTGTCCCTGACAGAGTACACATAGACTGCCCAATTTTAGCGACAGCGGTTAAAGAAAATAACTGGTAAGAATTACCTTTGTGGCTTTTGCTATCTTTTATTAACTTGCGCAGGTAATAGTTTTGAATGGGGCAGTGCAGGTCGTTAGAATAGCCGATAATATATTGTTGCACTTAAGTGGATTTGCGCACAGCTTAAGAGTATTAATGTCAGATATAAGGGGTTATATCTTAAGCCAGAATATCTGCCAAATAAATATCTAGGGGTAGACCTATATCAAGAAGATAAAGGCCCTTATATAAATTCTGCGTAGCCTACTAGTCGCGTCTACTTAATAAAAACAATATAAATGATTAATATACTTAATTAACCTAATATTATATATTATTACTTATATTTAATAATTAAAAGTTTTATTATTATATTTAACTATTATTAAATAAGCTATTAGCTTAGTTAAATAATTAGCATATAAAAACTAATTAATTAAAACGCGAAAATTGCGCTAAAATATTTAAATAACTTTTATTTATAAAACAAAAAGCTTAAAAATAAAGCAGTTAGCTTAAATTTATAAAATTATATTATTTTAAACTTAAATATAAAAATATTATAGCTAAAATAACTTATAATACTAAAAATTAAAAATTATTTAAAAGTAATAAATATATTAATATTATTTATAAAGTTTTTTTTAATAATAAATTATAAAACTATAAACTTAAAACTTTTATAAAATATAACTAAAATAATAACTTTTAAATAAACTATATATAATATAAACTTAAATAATTATAATATAAAAATATATAAATATATTAATTAAATTAACGCATCTCCCACATGAGTGGACCACCCACTTGAGTGGACCACCCCGAATTTTTATATAAAATCTATATATTAAAACCTTAATAACTTTACCAATTTTATAGCTATTAACATGCAATTTGAAAATTTAAGCTATTAATATAATAAGGAATCTAAATATATTTTTTATAATTTTACTATTATTTTCTTTCCTAGTAAAATAAAAATCGCGCTAAAATTTTAGCGTGGTTTTTAGTACAGCTATAAATAAAATAGTAGTAAAATTATAAAAAATGTATTTAAATTCCTTATTAAGTTAGTAGCTGAGATTTTTAAATTGCATGTTTATAGCTATAAAATTGGTAAAGTTATTAAAGTTTTTATATATAGATTTTATATAGGTTTTTAGGGTGGTCCACTTAAGTGGGTGGTCCACTCATGTGGGAAATGCGTTAATTAACTTTTATAACTATAAAAATCTTTAAAAAAATAAAAATAAAAAATAATATATAATATTTATTATTAACTAATATTTTAGCTTTATTTTTAACTATTATTTATACGACCGGATATATTTATTTATTAAAATTATATTTATATATTTAATTAAATATATAAAAAATTATTATAAAATTAAAGTTTTAATAATAAAATATAATAATAAAATAATAATAAATATAAAAAATATTTTTAAGTTTGCTTAATATTTTTAAATATATTTATAACTAAAAAACTTTATATAAAAAGTTTTATATTTATTTTTAAATATAAAACAATATTATTAAAAAAAATAAAGTATTTATATTATTATATTTAAAGGTTTATAAATATAAAGCTTTTGTTATAATATTAATAATATAGCTAAAAAAAAAAAAAAAAAAAAAGCTTGATTTAAAAGCTTAAATTAAATATTTAATTAAATACTAATTATTTACTACTTATTATATTTAATTATTAAAAGCTAATAAAGTTATTATAACTAAAAATATTATATTTAATAAAAATATTATTTTTTTAAAAAATATTAATTTTTTAAAAAATAACTTTTTAAAGATTATTAATAAAAAGTTTAAAGTTTTATTAGCTAAAATTATTTATTAATATTATTTAAAGACTGCTTAGTAAAACTTTATTAATTTATATAAAAACTAAAAAATATATATATTAATTAATCTTGCTAAAAAAGCAAAAAATAAAAATATTAATAAAAATATAAATTAAAATAAAAACTTGTTATTATAATTTAATTAACTATATATTAAGGCAATTTTTGCTTTATATTTTATTTTTTTTAAATTTTTTACCTACTATGCTTTTTTTAGCGCTATAATTAAAAAAGCTAGCTAAAAAAAAAATCTTAATAAAACTATTAAATCGCTTAATTTTATTTTAAAGTTTAAAAAAAGTTTTTAAATAACTTTTTTTAAAGTTATAATATATAAAAGTTATTAAAAGGCTATATTTAATATAAAACGCCTAATAACTGCAAAATTATAATATAATATACTAATAAATAAAGCTAATAAAGCTAAGTCTTTAAAAAGATTTTTAAGCTATTTTAATAGCACTATTAAATTTATTTAAGATAAAAGACCTGCATTTTTTACAAAAATATAGCTTTAAGCGCTTTTACTTAAATTTATTTTAAAAGTATAGCTTTAAACACTTTTACTTAAATTTATTTTAAAAGTATAGCTTTAAGCGCTTTTACTTAAATTTATTTTAAAAAATGCTTTAGCATTTTAAAAATTAAACCTAATAAAACTATTTTAAACTAAATCTAAAATTTATTACTAAAACCTTTTTTTATTTTTTAAATAATATAAAGATTTTAATATTTATTTTATAAGCAAATATTTTAAGCAGGCTAAAGAATTATATTTTTAAAGCTATAAAAATATAAATATTTAAAAAAAAGTTAATATATATATTATTTATAAAAAATTAACTTTAAACTATATATAAATATATATTTATAAGTTTAATAAATATAGCTTTTATTAAAAATATAAAGCTAGATTTATTATTTAAAAAGATTAATAATTAATTAATAAAAAAGAAAATATATATATATTTATTTTTATAAATAAATTATTTTAAACTTTTATAGTTATTATAGCTAAATTTAATTTAAAACTAAAATAATATAATATTATAAATACTTTTATTAATATAAAACTTAACAAAAAAATTTATATATATATGCTTTTAAGCTACCGTAAACTTTAAATTTTTTTTAAAATTTTTTAAGCGCTATATAGCCTTTAAAAGTTTTTGCTTTTTTAACAGCAAAAGTTAACTAAATCTTTAAAATTAATAAGCTATTAAATAATTTTTTATAAGCTATATTATTATATTAAACAAAAGGTTTTTATATTTATTTATATAAATAATATTATTTTAGCTTATTAATAGTTTAAAAAAGCTATTATTTAATAAGCAATTATTAAACTAAAACGCTATTATTAAATAATTAATAAAAATAATCTTTTATAATTTTTTAGCGTAAAAATAATTTAAAATCGTAAAAAAAGCTTAATTTAGCTATTATAGTTTTTATATATTAAAAAAATTATTAAGCTTAAAAATAAATTTATTTTTAAAGCATATATTTTAATAAAAGCAAAAAAATTTAGTTTTTATAATAAATTAACTATATAATAAAAGATTTATTACTATTAAAAAAATATAGGTTTAATTATATATAAAGCTATAATTACTTAACTTAATATTATTTTTAAAGCATTTTAATTATTATAATTTAATTTAAATTTAAAACTAAAGCATTATAATTTTACTAATTAATTATTATTTTATTTTAAAACTATTTAATATTATATATTATAATTTAAAAACAAAAACAAGTTTATTATTGCAAGCGATTTTTTATTTGCTAATAATATCTTCGACTATAAAAGTTTATAAGTATATATAATAAAGCTATTTAAAAAAGTTATTAAATAAAAAGCTAATAAATAAAATATTATAATAACTTTTATAACTAAGGCTAAACTTTTAGTATTAGCTTAAGCTTTTAAAAAAGTAATATTTATTAGCTAGTTAATTAAAAAATTAAAAATTATTTTAAATAATTAGCAAATTTAAATCTAATATAATAATTAGTAAATAATTAAACTAGTTATAAAAGATATTATTATATTATAAATAAAACTATGTTATATTAATATTTATAACTATTAGCTATAATAAAAGATCTTTAATAAAACTTTATAAATTAAATATATTTTTATTACTAATATAATTACTAATAAATTAATAAAAGCATTTTTTAAAAACAAGTAAAATATTTTTTTAAAACAGCTTAATTTTATAAATATTAAAAATATTTAAAAACACCGATAATTTAAAAAAATACTAAAAAAAAAATAAAAAATATTTAAAAACTTATTAAAAAAAAAAATTTAATATTTAAATAATAAAATAACTATAAAAATATCTTTATTTAAAAAAAATAATTAAGGTTTATATAAAAAATACTTATAAAAATTATCTTTTAAAGGTTGCTTTTTAAAAAAGTATATTAAATATAAAAGGTTATATTTTAAGCCAAAATATTTGCTAAACAAGTATCTAGGGGTAAACTTATATTAAAAAGACAAAGGCTTTTATATAAATTTTGCATAGCCTATTAGTCATGTCTATTTAATAAAAATAACATAAATAATTAATACACTTAATTAACCTAACGTTATATGCTATTACTTATATTTAATAATTAACTAGTGCTTTTACTAGGTATAAAATCTTTAAGAGTATAATTAATAGCTTTATTTATTTAAAAACTATATATTATATATAAAGAATTTTTCTAGTATTTATATATGCGCGCTTATAAATTATTTAATTTATTATAACGCGATATATTTTTTAGCTTTATAGCTTTATTAAAAATATAAGGCTATTTAAAACGGTATTTAAGTTAATATTATAAAAAATAAATATATGCGCGTTTTTTTTTGCAGCGTTAATAAATACGCGGCGTGGTTGCTATACTTTTAAAGTATATATATTATAGTTATTATATAAATAAAACTAATATTATTATTATTGCTAGCGTTTATATTTATAGCTATAAAATATATAGTTGCTAAAAAAGCATGCTTTTTAAGTAATATTATATTTTTTATAATATATTAAATAAATTATTAAGCTTTTATTATTATTTTTATGCTTTTTTTTTTTTTTTTTTTTTTTTTTTTGGTTTTTTTTATTTTTTTTTTTTTTTTTTTTTTATGGGTTTTTTTGT
>MU380468.1:0-31872 GCA_022495085.1 Xylaria sp. FL1042
TTAAAAAAAAATTATATAATAAAAACTATAATAAAGCTTTAATAATGCTAAAAACTTAAGCAAGCGTTAAATTATTTTTTTTATTTTAAAATATTCTTTTTTTAATTATTTTTAGCAATAGTTATTAATTTTTAAATATATTTATATATCTTGTTTAACTATTAATAGCTAAAAACTAAACTATATTTTTACTTGCGATAATATTATTATATACTTTTATAGTTAATTAATTTATATTATTACTAGCTATTAAAATAAAAAAATTAAACCTTATAATTAATTAATTAATAATATAAATTAAAAACTTATTACTTAATTTAGCTTAAATAATTAAAACTATAAACAAGCTTTTTTAGCTAGCTGCTAATAAAAGTTAATATTATATACTGCTTAAATAATTATTATTATAAAAAGCAAACTAATAATAAAGCTATTTAATTAATAATTAATAAATTAATATTTTTGCTACTTAGGTCTAATAACTTAATTTATTTAATAAAAATAATAACTAAAATAATAATAGGTTTAATAATTTAAAAAGCAATTTAAAATATAATAAATATAATTAATTATATAATAATAATAAAGGCTATAATAACAATAAATATTTTAATAATAAATATTTTAAATATAAAAATATAAATTATAAACTAAAGTTTTATTTATTATTATGCAATTATAAAAAATATAAAGCTTTTTATTTAATTAATAAAAAATAAATATTATATATTAAATTTTTAAACGCACTATTATATATTTAATATATAACTATTAACTAAAATAAAACAGCAAAAAAATATATAAAAAAAGAATATATTATGCTAGCTTTAATATAAATATTTAAAACAATTTTTATTTTTTATTTTTCTGCTGCTAAAGCCGCTTATAAAATATTGCGCAAGCATAATTATATGCTAAAAAACTTTAAGTTAAAATAATAAATAGCAAAACTTAAAAAAAAAACTACTAAAAACGCAAAAAATCTATTATTAATAATATAATAAGCATTAATATTAATTTTTAAGCGATTATTATTAATTAATTAAAGGTTTATATTAAAAGTAAACTTTTAAATAAACTTTATTTATTTAAAATAGCAAAAAATAAAAATTTTAAAATAAAGAAATTATTTTAAGTTTAAATATAGCAAGCAAACTAAATGCTAAAAAAATAAAAAATATATTATATTAAAAGCAGTAAATAAAAAATCTTTAAACAGCCTGCTAAAATTACTTATTTTTTTTTTAATAATAGTTTTTAATATTAAAATAAATACTAACGCTATAGTAATAAAAAAACGTTATATTAATAATAATAAAACTATAACCAATAAATAAACTATTAAAAATATTTAATAACTAGCTTTAAAATTAGTTAATTAAGCCGAAAATATTATAAAAGTAATTTTAAAACTAATAAAAAAAATAAAACGCAAACAAATATTTTTAAACAAAATTTAAAATCTTGCGAAAGCAAAAGTAAAACTTATATAAAAAGAACTACTAAGCTTATTTTTTAATATATTACAGCTACTAACTTTATAAGCTTTTAAAATAAAAAAAATATTTAAAAAAAAAAATATTTAATTATAGCTAAACTAATTAACTTTTTATATTAATAATTTATTTAAAACAAAAACTAATAGTTAATTAATATTAATAATTAAACTATTAGTTATTTTAATTAATAATATTTATATTAAGCTTTAAAAATTAACTAGAAAAATTTATAAAGCTTTTAATATTAATATAAAACTGCTATAAATAAAAAACTATATTAAAAAAATACTTAAAATTGCTATATAAGTTAAAAAAACACTTAAAAACTTAATAATTATAAGCTTATTTAATATAAAAGCATAGGCAAGCTTTATTATTAAAAGCTATATTTAAAAAAATTAAATTTTAATACTTAATATAGCTATAATTTAAAATAGCTATTTTATTAAAAAAGCTATATTATTTAATAACTGCTAAAAACTTATTATTTAATTAGTTTAAATAGCAAAAAAATATATATTATAAGTTTTTATATATATTATTTTAAATAAAATAGCTGCTGTTTTATTATTTTTTAAAATAAACTTTTTTAGCTTTATTAATTATATATTATATTTTAATAAAAAAGTTTTAATAGTTATTATTATTATTAGCAATATTTATATTATTGCTTTAGCTACTATATTAATTAAAAACTAACTTTATAATAAAAATATATTTTAAACTATAAAAAACTAATAATTATTTATAGTTATAAAAATAATATAAATAGCTATTAACTGCTTTTAATTAATAATTAAATCTTTTTATATTTATGCGCTGCAAAAATTATTTTTAATAATATAATATATTTTAATAACTAAATATTTTTAAACAAGCATAAAGCAATATTTTTAAACAAAGCTTTTACTAATTAATTAAATATAAAAAAAAAAGCTTATTATTTAAGCTTTAAAAAAAAAGATTAAATTATTAAATTATTAATTAATAATAAATTTTTAAAAAGCTTTAAAAAAATTTTTAATAAAGCTATATAAAACGCTAAAAAAGTAAAACTATTAGCAGTAAAAAAATAGCTATTATAAAAGCTAAATATTTTAACATATATAATATATAAATTAAAAATATAAAAAATATATTTTATAAATAATATTAATTATAATAATAATATATTATTAGAATTAATTTATTAAAACAAAAAAGCTTTAGTAAATATTTAAAATTAAAATAAAAAAATAAAAACCAGAGATAAAAAAGTTTTTGCTAATATTTATTTTTACTTTATTAAATAACCAAAAGAGTTATAATTAATTTTTAAACGCTTAAAAAAGATCTAGCAAAACTTAAGCTTTATTAATTTAACTAATTAAAAAAAAAAGCTATTAATTAAGGTTTTTTATAAACAAAAAATAATATTAGCTTGAAATTTTAGCAAAATTAAAAGAATATAAAATAAGATAACTTTTTTTTATAAAATCTAAACGATTTTATATAAAATATAGCAAGCTAAAAGCATATTTATTTTTGCCTTTTTTTAAAATTAAGTAATAAATATATTAAAAACGCAAATAATAAATATTATTTTTAAAAAAGAACATAAAATATATTAAAATGTCTAGTTTATTATTAAAAAGAAAAATAATAAACTATAATTAATTAACTCGGCGATAAAACTAAATGCTATTATTATTTAAAATATATTTTTATTTTATAGTTGCAATAAATTTATAAAAGAATTTACAATATATTAAATCTTATTTGTTGTAGATTTTTTTTTAAAATATAATTAAATATTTTTTGCTTTAAAAAGCTATGCAATAATTGCCTTTTTAACACTACTAAAAGTTTTTTAAATAATAACTTTGCTATAAAGCGCTATAAACTTGGTAGCTTATTTTTTTTAAGTAGTTAGCCGGATATTATATAATATTATGCTGATTAAGTGTAAACTTTTTTTCGATAATATTAAAATAAAAAGATTTATAATAAAATATAACAATAAAAAAGTTAGCTTAAATATTTAGAAATTTATATTAAAATATATTAAAAATATTAATATAGTTTTATTTAATTTTAAACTTGCTAAAGCTATAGCTAGTAAAAAAAAAAGCAAATAATATAAATTATTTATTATATTTATTAGCTATATATATAAAACTTATAAATGTTATTTTATTAAAGCAAAAGTAATTAAAATTATAAAATAAAAATTATATTAAAATAAAATAAAAATAAAAGTATTTTTTAAAATTATTAGCTATTATAAAATATAAATATATTATTATGCTATTATCGCGTTATTTTTTACTTTATTACTGCGCTAAAATATTTAATTTATTTAAAAAAATAAATAATAAAAAGCTATAAAAGCTTTTTAAAAAGCTATTACGATTATACTTTGCTTAATTATTTTAAACTATAAAAAAAAAATAATATAGCTTAAGGTTAACGCTTTAAGCAAAGGCTAAAGCTATATTTTCTGCTAAAATATTAATAATATATAGCACTTAATAAAATATAAATTAAATATATAGCAAGGTTTAAAACTAAATTATAATAAAACTAAAAAAAAATACTTAAATATTATTAAATTATTAAAACGTTTTTAAAATTA
Organism: Xylaria sp. FL1042; assembly: GCA_022495085.1. Taxonomy (NCBI): domain Eukaryota; kingdom Fungi; phylum Ascomycota; class Sordariomycetes; order Xylariales; family Xylariaceae; genus Xylaria; species Xylaria sp. FL1042. The sequence goes on from MU380468.1 coordinate 4,114, forward strand.
TTTTTATAATATTAGGTTTTATTTTAAAACAAATATTAAAGTTTTAATTGCTTAGTTTAATAATAGATTTTTAGCTTTACTAAAAGCTATTTTAATTAAATAAATAGCTTTTATTAAAATATTTAACTTTAAACTTTATTATATATTAAAAAAAAAATATATAGCTGCTAATAAACTTTTAAAAAAACTAAAAAAACTATTAAATAAATTAAATAATTAATAAAAAAATAATATAAAAGAATTTATTAACTTTTAGCTTTTTATTATAATAGTTAATTTATTTATAAAAAAATATAAAAAGCTATTAGCATTTAAAAATAAATAGTTACTAAAGTTATAAAAAATAGCTTGATTTTTTATTATAAAAAACTTGCTTAATTATTTAACAATTAAAAAAAAGAGAAAATTTTATTGCTATAATATGCTTATTTTTTTTATTTATAATAAATGCTTATAAAAAAAAGCTTAATATTTATTTTAAATTTAATAATATATTAATAATAAAAAAAACTAAAAGTATATTATTTAAAAATATTATTTATGCTTTAAATATTATAGTAAAAACTTAATATATTATAAAATTACAGCTTAATATTATTAAAAAAATATATATAAAAATATAAGCAACGCTTTAAAATGCTGCGCTTTCTGCTAAAAAATATAACCTGGCTAATTAAAAAAAAAATATAAATATAATAAAGCTAAAAATATTTTAACTAGCTAAATGCTTAACGTTTAATATATATTTAATAATAATAAATATAAAGCTATTATAAAAGCATGCTATAAAATATTTTTATATTTAAAAGTAATATTTTTAAAAGCTGTTAATATTAGCGCTATTAAAACGTTTATTTAAAAATAAATTATTTATTAATATAGCTGGCTATTAAGAATTAAATGCGATAATAAATTAAAAAATAAAAAAAAAGTAAAAAAAGCAGCTAATTAGCTTGGCTATAACTTAACTTATAAAGCTATATATTACTTTTAAAGCCAAAGCTTAATTAAAAGCGGCTATTGCTTAATTATTAATAGCTTTATAAAAGTTACTTAAAAAATAAGCAAAAAATAAACCAAAAAACTAAATAAAATTATTTAAGTAAATAAAATAATAATTAAATATTATAGCTTTAGCTTATATAAAATAATATATAAGCAATTTTTAATTTTTTTAATAGAAAATATTATATTTACTTAGCAAATAATTAACTAAAATAAGATTATAAACTATATAAATTTATTTATTAATAAGATATAACAATTTGTTAAAAAAAAAAAAAATATAGTAATAATATAATAAGTTATTATTTAAAAAAAAAAACAGGCCGCTAAAAAAACTAATTAATAAAACGCTTGTAAAATATAAACTATTTTTTTAAAGGTCGACAGTTTAATATTATTATATAATATTTTATTAAGCAATAATAAGTTATAAAGCGTTAAACTTTTTTATAAATAAAAAAGCCTTTTTTTAATTATTTTTAAAAAAATAAATAAAAGATATATAATAAAAAAACTAAATAAATATATAAAAAATAATATTTACGCCTTAAATAGCTTAAGGCTATTTATAAAAAATAAAATAAAATTTTAAAAACTTATAAACCTTTTATAAGATAAATAAACAATAAAATATTTAAAAGCAGTTTTATTTAATTAATAAAATAATAAATAATTAAGCAAAGTTAATATTAATTACTTAAAAAATAAATAATAGAAAATTATTAGAAATAAATAGTTTTAGTAAAAAATTAAAATCTTAATTATTATAAAAAAAAAAAAAATATTTAAAAATAAAAAGATTTTAAAAAAAGTTAATATTATTATAAATAAAACTAGATAAAGTTATTATAAAAACTATTAAACTTATATTATTATTTTATATTTTAATATTATTATTATTAAGCTTAAAAATAATTTAATTAAAAAGTAAAGCGTAAGTTTAATTATTATTTAGTTTTTAGTTCTAATATTATTTTATATTCTAATATTATTATTATTAAGCTTAAAAATAACTTAATTAAAAAAAAAAAGGTAAAGTTAATTAAGTTATTATTTAAAAAACTATAAAAAAAAAACCTTGCTTGTTTTACTTACATAATAACTTAATTTATAAAATTACTTTTATTTTTAGCAATTTATATATTAAAACCTTAGGTATAATAATTAGCTAATTGCTTTATATAAGAAATTTACGCGGGCTATTTATAAAATTAAGATTTTTTTTTTAGTTATAACAATTTTTTTTATTATAAAAATAAGCGTATTATTTTTAACTATTATAATATTTACAGGCTGTTTAATTTATTAAATATATATAGTTTTTATATACATTATTTTAAAAGTTATTTAATTAGCAACTAAAAAAAAGCTATATATTAAATTAACTTTTATTTTTAAAATTAAAAAACTTGTTTATATAAGTTTAGCAAAAAATTAAATTTAAATATTTAAACTATTAAACAACTAGTGCTATTAAGTATAATAAATAGTTTAATATAAACAGTATATATTTATTAAATAACTTTTTATTTTATAGCTTAATATATAAAAGCATTAGTTAATTATTTTTATAAGCTATTATATACTACTTTAAAATATTAATAGCAAAAAGTTAAATAATATTAAAAAAGCTAAGCAAAATAATTTATCGCATATATTTTTTTTTAGCGCAACTATTTAAGCTTTTAATATTAAAATGTTATAAAGCTTAGCTATAATAATAAAAATAGTTAGCAATAATTAATTAAAAGCTTTTTTTTAATAAAAAAAAAAAAATAATAGTTTTATTTATTTATATATATAATTAAACAGCTAAAGCTTAAAGCGCTTAAAAGCTATAAAAGCTTTGCTTTAAATTATATATATATGCTTATAATCGGAAATTATAGCCGAGATAATAATAAAACAAAATATTAAAAATATAACCAAGTACTGCAACTAAAGACTTAAAATTAAAAGTTTTACTAAAATAATTAAATATAAGCTTAATTAACTATAAAAAGTAAACAAAGCTTTATTAATAGTAGTATTAATTAATCGATCTGCATAATTAATTAAATAACTAATATTAAAATATATTAATTTAATCAAAAAAAAGCTATTTAATATTTTATTGCAATAAAACTTTTTTTTAATAAATTATAGCAAAATATTAAAAAATAAACGCTAAATATATTAAGCAAAGCTTTAATAGCTAAAAAAAATAAAAAAATATGCTAAAAAAAGCTTAATAAAAATATAACTTAAACGTAAATAATATATAGCAATATTAAAATGCTTAGTTTAATTAAAAAGCAAAAAAACTTTAAAAATATTATAAATATAAATATTAATAGCATAATAAGTTGCTATAATTAAACTATTAAAACAACTAGTAATTATAACTTAAACCTATAAGCAATTATTTATTATTTTGCTAAATAAATTTATATTAAACTTATATATACTATAACTAATATAAAAAATATAATTATAAAACAAATAAATTAAACTACTTATAATAAAAAGCAAGTAATTAAAATGCTAGCGCTTAAATAACTTAATTAAAAAAAAAAATAAAAAAAAAAAAGTTGCAGAGGTAAAAGTCTTAGGTTAAAATAAATATAAATAAAAAAAAAATATAAATAAATAGCTTAATAAAAAAAAAAAAGTAGTAAAAAAGAAAAAATTTTAGCAAAAACTATTTAAAACTATTTACTTTGCTTAAAATAACTTATATTTTTTTTTTAGCTATAAAAAAAAACCAACCGACTGCTAAAATAAAAAATACTTTTTAAATTAATAAATAAGCTTAAAACTACTTAAAAAGCACATATAATATATTAATTACTTTTATTTTCTTATTATTTAATTAAATAAACTAAAGTTAACTTTTTTTTTTACTTGCTTTATATATAACTACTAGCTTTTAATAACTATATTATCTAGCTGCTAGACTTTAAAAATGCTTTTTTTAAAATATTTTTTAAAGGTTTAAAAAAAAAGCAAAAATAAAAATAATTCAAAAGCTGCTAAATATTAATTACTTAAATATAAAACTTAACTCTTTTATATTTTTTTTTTTTTATTAACTATTTTATTTATTTAATTAATTATTAACGCTAGTAATAAAAATATAAAAAAGTAATAAAAATTAAGCCAAGTTATTTTATTATAAAAAAAACTATTAAATAAATATTAGCTTTTTTTTTTTTCTTTTTATATATATTATTTTTTTTACTTACTTAAAAAAAATATTATATTTAATATTAACTAAAATAAAAAAAAATAGCATACCTTTAATAATTATTATTTTTTTTGCTTTAACTATTTATATTTTTTAATTATTTTATTATTTAATTATTATAAAATTAACTTGTTGCGCTATTTTTTTTATTTATAAAAGTTAAACATATTATAGCTTAATATATAAATTTTATATTTAAACTAGGCAATCTTATAAATTTAAACGGCTTTTTTTTAAGTATTAAAAAATATAATTAATAAAATTTTTTAAAGCTATTTATTTTAAACATAAAAAAATAAACTATAAATAGCTATAAAAATAAGCGATTAGCATACGTAAAAATAAATATAATTAAAAAAACGTTTAAAAATTAATTTGTTTTAAAAAATATAATAAAATAAAAATTTTTTAATAAAGTTGCTTTTGCAGTAATTAATACCTTTTAAAAATTATAAAAATTTAATAATAAAAACTAATAGCTAAGCATATTAAAAATTAATAACTTTATTTTTGCTGTTATATATATATTTAAACTTAAAATTATTAGCAAAAAATTATTTACAGTTATATTTATAGCATTTTTAATTAATAATTAAATTTCTTTTATTTTTAATAGCTATTTTATTAATAAGCTAAATAAAAATATTAGCTTTGCAATCTTTAAAAAATTATAACTTATACTTAAAAATATTGCCAATAATTATTAGTTTTTAATAATTTATAATATTAAAAAATAAAACCTATATTTTTTAAACTTAATACTTAATAAAAAAATGCTTAATAATTATTTTAAATTTACAGCAGCTTTTTAATAAGCATAAACTTTTTTAATTAAAGCTTAACTTTTATAGCTTTTACGCGCTATTTTATTACTAAGATTTTAACAAGCAGATATATAAAAATATAGTTATTATTATACTATATATATATTACTAGTTTTTATAATATAAAAACAGTTTAAAAAGCTTATAAAAATTAATAAAAAAAAGCTTTATATTTTATATATAATTTTATTTAAGTTAAAAATAATATAACCCTTTAAAAAATATCTAGCTATATTTATTAAAGCAAAAAAGCTTAAAAGTAAAATATAAGCATTAACTTTATAATAGTTAAATAAAAAAACTTTAGTTTTAGTTTATAATAATTCTTATATATTTATAAATAAAAACTTTAAAAACTTAAAACGTTTAATTAATTATATTTATAGCTAATTAAACCTAGTACTTAATAATTTAAAGCTATAAAAATACTTTATTAAAAACTATATTTTTATTTCCAAGAAATTTTTAATTAAAAAATAAAAAAACAAGTATATATATATAATAAACCAACTTTTTTTTTTTATAATTAGCTGCATAAAATAAATAAACTATAGCCTTAGCATATAAGTAATTAATAAAATAATTAAATATATAAAGCAAAAGTAAGCAAATATTTATAATTTTAAAGCTTTTTTATAAATATTTTTTTATAATAAGCTAAATATTATATATAAGTTTTACTATAAATAGCTATTTAATATAAATAAACTTTATAATAAATTTAAAAATTAATTAATATTAAAAATTTACGATTTTAAAGTGTAGTAGGTAATTATAAAAAGTATACGATTTTATAACTTAAAGTTAAACAAAAAAAACTATTTTTATATTATATTTATTAATAAAACTAAAAAAATCGCTTATTTTATCGATTTAGTCTTTAATATTAACTTTAAATATAAACAAGTTATTTATAAAGATTAAAAAAATATATTTAAAATAATTAAAAATATTTAAGTTAATATTATTTTTTTTATAATACTAGAGCTAAAAAAAATTATTAGCTTTATAATATATTATTAAAATAATAAATAAAGCTATAAAGCTACAAGCGTTTTTTTACTTGCTTTTTTATTTTAACAGCTAATTAATATATTTTATAATTTAAAAAATAGCTACATAATATTTATTAATAAAGCTAAAAATATAATTTTTATGCTTTTATTTTAAAATTTTATTAATATTACTTTTTAAACTATTAAAAGCTTAATAAAAAATAGCTAAGCGCTTATTATTTAATATTTTTTGCTATTAATAGTTTTTAAAAAATTAATAATTAATTTAAAACAAAAGCTGCTAACTAAATTTATATTTAATTTATTTATAAAAAATATTTATAATATTAGCTTTAAACTTAGCAGTTAAAAGTCTTTAATATTAAAAATAAACTAAAAACCTGCTAGTAATAAAAAATTTAAAAACAAAAAAAAAGCTTATAGTTTAATAAAAGCTTAATATAAAAAAGGCAATACTTATAAAAATATATTAAAGCTTAATTAATATAATATACTAAATCTTAAAATATTATAAACTAATTAGCTTATTTAAAAATAATTTATAAAGCGTTAAATTTCTTTTATATTATAAGAACGCAATATTTATAATTTTATTAAATATAAGCCTATGCTTAATATGCCTAAAAAATAAATAAGCTAAAATTATTACAACTTATATTTATAAAAAATTAAAAATATAAATGCTAAAAAAAATATAAAAAATAATATTTATTAATAAAAGCTAAGCATTTAATAAAAAAAAAGTGCTAATCTTATAAAAATTAATATAAGTACTAAAAAAGCTTAAAAATAAATAAAAAGACTATATTAAAATATTAGTTTAAAAAATATTATTTTAATTAGTTATTATTTATTAAAAACAATAGAATAATAATTAAAAAAGATTATAATAAAGCTAAAAGCTAGCAAAAAAAAATAAAAGCTTATTATTAAAATAGTTAAGCATAGGCTTAACTTTGCGTATATTTATAAAGGAATTTCTCGCGTAAACTTTAGTTTTTAAATATATTAGACTTTTTATAAAATATAAACATCGCATTTTTTTTTCCTTTAATTAAACCTTTTTACTTTATATTATTATTTTAAATTTAAGTATAATAGGTTTATTAGTTGTTTTATTAGTTAGCTTTACTATTTTAACGCAATAATGCTAGCATTTTTTACTATTATTTAAAATTTATTTATTTTTCTACTATAGCCTATTATAAATTCTACTAATAATTCTCTTAAAAAGCCTAAAAAAAATAATAATATAATATTTTATTAGCTAGTAATTAAAGCATTTATTTTATCTGCTTAATTAAATTATAGCTTTTTATTATATATTTTATTATAACTTACTATATATAAATATAACGCTTTAAACTTTTCTAGCTTAAAAAATCTAGTATATATTTTTTAATAATTTAAATTCTCTTACTACCTAAAATAATTTATGCTATTTTAACCTTAAGTAGTTATAATAAATTATATTATTATAACTTATTATATAAAATAAATAATAAAGCTTATTTAAGCTTAGTTATTATTATTAAAAATATTGCTAAAGTTTTTTTAAAGCGCTACTATTAAACTATTTAAAATAAAAATTCTAGTTATTATATAATAATAATAAATATATTATATATATAATTATTTTTACCTAGCTTAATAATTTGCTGTGCTATTATTAATACTATGCTTTTTTATATAAACTAAAATAGCTATTATTTATAACTAATATATATATTATAATAAATAATAATAAATAAAAGTAAGCACCTTATTTTTTATTACAAGTTTTTATATTTATTAAAAAAAAAATCGCTAATATTTTATACAAGTATATTATTAAAATAACTTGCTACTTATTTTATTAATTATTTTTTAATACTTTAATATTTATTTTATAGCAAATAAATATAATTAATATATTATATTTAATAGTTATTAAATTGCTATAGCTATTTTTAATAAGAATATATTTTAAAAATTTAGTTTTTATTGCAGTTAAAAATAGTGCGGTTATAGCGCTATAATTTATTAAGATCTACTAAAAATAAAAGCCTTAATAGCTTAAGGTTTTTTATATACACCTTGTAAAAAACTAAGCGCTATTTACTTTATATACTTACCGACCTTACTTAAGTTTAAAATATAGCTTAAAAAACTTTTATATAAGTTGTATATTTTTAAAAAAAGATTTATATAAAAAAACTAAAATTATAACTTATAAAACATATATTTTAGCTATTTTTAAAAAGTTTAAAAAAGTTATAAGCTAAATCTTTTATATAATATACTAATTAAAAAAGTATATTAAAATTAACTAATTAATTAAAAGCATTATAAAAATATATATATTATTAACTAATAAAAATATAAAGTATAAAGTAATGCTTTAGCTTTATTAGTTTAATAAAATATATGCGCTATTTTGTTAAGGCTTATTTTATTAAAGCCTACTTTATTAAAGCTTACCTTATTAAATGCCACTTTATTAAAAATAGTGCACGCTTACTATTTATTTATTTATTTATTTATTATTTACGTTTTATATAATATATATTATTTATTATAATATATAAATAAAAGTTATTTTAAAACTATTAAATATTTAGCTTTAGCAAACATGTTATTTTTTTTATTTTTTAAATAAACAACACTTTAATAAAACCTATTTTATATTTACTTCTTTTTAAAGCAAAAGCGCCGACTATATTATATATAATAAAATTATATATAAAAATAATTTAAAAGAGAAAACTTTATCGTAAAGCTTGCTACCTTAAAATAAATAATTATAAATATATTATATATTATATAAATAGCCTTATAACTTATTTTATTTATTTAGCTTAAAATAATTTTCTTTATTTAATTAATTAATATATTTGCTTTTTTTTTATTTAATTATATAATAACTTAAACCTTTAAATAGCTTAGCTTTGCTTTATATTTTATTATAACTATTAAAGTGCCAACTTATATAATAATAATATTTATATAATTTATTATTATAAACTTATTTATTAAAAAAGTTTTTATTATATTTTAATTATTATAGCTTAAAGGTTTTTTAAGCTATTTAAAAATATAATAAAAATCTTGTTTTTTTTATATAAATAAAACTTTATAAATAATATTAATAATATTAACCTAAGCTTTTATTATTTATTTAAAAACTAGTATAATAATATATACTTAATTAAAAAAAAAAAGGCTTATTAAATACTTAATTTATATTTTATTATTAAAATTTTAATATAATTTTATAAATATTTTATACTTTAGCATGCTAAAAAATAAAACTAATATTTTATTTTTATTTTAATTATAAACTTATATTATAATAACGCTAATATAAATAAAGCAAGCAATAATAGCTGTAAGCTTATTTTTTTATTGCAAAGCTAAGTAATTTATTTAATTTATTGCTTTAAAAGTTAAAATGCTTTAAAAAAAGCTTTTTTTTTTGTTTTGCTTTAACTTTTTTAGCTATATATTTTAACAGCGTTTTTAACAGCTAACTTTAATATAAAGCAAAACTATAAGCTGCTTATAAGCTATATAAAAGCTATATAAAAAACATGCAAAAATTAAATAGTAAAATATAGTATAGCATAATATAAAACTGTACTGCAAAAAAATAAACAAATTTTATTTTTTTAACAGCAGTATAGTATTTATATAAGTAGTTTTTTTTTTAAAAAAAAAAAAAAAAAAAAAAAAAGCGTAAAATAAAAGCCTTTAAAACTATACTAATAAAATAACAGCTTAAGCTTAAGCTAAGGATTTTACTTATTAATTTATATTTTAGCAGTAAAACTGCTATTAAGATTAAAATATAGCTATAAGCAGTTAAAAAAAAAAAAAAAAAAGCTAGAACTTAAACTAAAAAAGCAGGCGCTTAAGCAAAAAAAAAAGCAAACTTAGCAAAAAATAACCTAGCTATAACAACTAAGCGCTAGCTAAACAATATTAACTAAAAAGCAAAAAGCTAAAAGCGGCCTTCGGCTATAATAAAATAATAAATATATAAGCATTATATTTTGCTTTATTAATTATTTCTTAATTAAAAAAAAAAAAAAAGAACTTTATTTATATATAACTATATAATTAACTATATATATAAATATAATTATATAAACAAGATTTTATATTTTTTTAATATTTAAAATAATATATAAAGTAATTTTTTAATATAGTTTATTTATTTTTAATAGGTTAAACAAAAAAAAAAAAAAAAAAAAAGAGAAAAAAAAAAAAAAAAAAAAAAAAAAAAAAAAAAAAGCCGCGCTAAAACAAAATATAAGCTATAGCAACCTAGCTTAATACAAGCTATAATAGCAGGCCTTTTTACCGTTATAATATAATAATAGCAGGCCAAGCTAAAAAATAAAAATAAGCAGTAACGCGCTATATTATTTATAAAATATTAACTGCGCTATTAAATTATAGTTTTAAATATTATTTATTTAAAACTTTGCTTTTATTTTTATATAGCTAAAATATTTATAAATCCGGCCTTTTTTTTAAATACTTCCGCGCTTTAACGCGTTTACTGCAAAAAACCTAGTTTAAAAAAATAACTTGTCTTACTTTATTAAAATATACCGCGTTATAATCTTTTAATTAATTGCCTTGCGCAAGTTTATTTAGTATTATCTACGCGCAATTATAATATAATATATTTAATAAAATAGCTAGCAGCTTTTTTTTTTTTTTTTTAAAACTAATATTAAATTATAATATATTATAAAAAATAAATTAAATATATAATAAAAAAAAAATCTATTAAAAAAAACAAAACATGCTTTAATATTAAGCTATAATATATTATAAAATATTTAATAAAACCAGCAAAATCTATTAGTTAATTAATAAAAAAATATTTTGCAAGTTTACTGCTAAAGTTAATTATTAAAGTTTATTTAATTAAAAAAAAAAAAAAAAAAAAAAAAACCTATAAAGCTTAAAATAAGCTATTATATATATACTTACTGCTTATATTAAAACATAATTATATATATAAATAAATAATAATAGCTTATAAGCTATTAATTTATTATTTATATAGCTAAGCTATATTTAAGCTATATATAAGCTATATATTATATAGCTTATTATATAGCCTTAGCAAGTTATATAATTATAAGTTTTATATATATAATTATATTTTAGCTAAACTTAGCTAACTTATATATATTTTAAATAAAAAAATATTAAAAAATAAAATTAAAAATATATTATTATTTATTTATTATTATATTTATTTTAGTTTATTTATTATATTTTGCTTTATTTTTTATATATATAAATAATTTATTTTATATTAATTAATAGTTATTGTTAATATAATAATAAATTAGCAAAAAAAATAATAAAGCTTAATTTTTAAATATTAACTTTAAATCTTTATATAAATAGCTTTAAATAAAAAAATTAAACTTTTAATTATTATATAAAGCTTAAATTTTAGCTTTATATATTAGCTTGCGCAGTTAATTCTAAAATTAAACCTTTATATAAGCAGTAAAAATAAAACCTTTTAAAAAAAAAGATTAATATTTTAATTAAATATATAAAGCTTAGCTTTTAGCTGCAATTTATATAAGCGGCTAAACTTAAAGCTTAACTTATTATATAATAAACTAAAATAAAATTATAAGCAAATTTCTTAGCTTATATTTAACTTTTCTTTTTTTTTTAATAATAGCAAGCTAAAAAAAAAACCGCAAGTTATTAACTTTAAACAAAAAAAAAAACAAAAGAAAATAAAAAAAAGCAGCTATAAAAGCTAAATATTTAACTATAAGCTTAAACTATATAATTATAGCTTAGCATATTATTTTTTTTACTAGCTGTATAAATATTTTAAAAGCTACTGCTTTAACTAATATTATTAAAAGCTTTTTAAATATATAATTATTTTTAAAAAGCGTTATTTTAAATAAAAAATAAAAATAAAGCAAATAAAAGCAATAATAAATTAATAGCTTAAAACTTTATATAAAGCAGCTAGATTTTTTTTAAGATTTAAAAAATATATATTATATAAAAGCTGATTAAAATTAAATACTTTAAAAAAAAAATAACTATAAAAAAGCTTACTAATTACTTTAAATAATATTTTATATATATTAACTAAAATATATAACTATAAAAATTAAACTTTATTTATATATTTAAAATATATTTTAATAAATAAATAAAAAAGCTTTTTATAAAAATCTTTTTATATAAAAATATAAAAATAATAAATATTTTTATTTAATAAAATATAAAAATATTTATATAAAAAAAACAAAAAGCATATTTATTATATATTTTTAATAGCTAAAATTTTAGTTAAGCGTATAAAAAGCAATAAAAATAAAGCTTTTAAATATTTTTTATATAAAATATTTAAGCTGCTTAATTAAAAATTTTATTTTTTATAAAACTTTAAAAATCTTTTATATAAAAAAGCTTAATTATTTAATTATTTTAAATAGCTTATAAAGTATTTTTAAAACTTATTATATAAAATGTTTTAGCAGCTAAAAATAAAACTAATAGTTTATATAATTAATAGTAAAATTTTTTTAATATTTACTACTTGCTTAAATAATATTTTAATTTTAATATTTAAACAAGCTACTATTAAAAAATAAAGCATATAGCTTTAAATAAAATTATTAAAATATTTTAAGACTTTTATATAAAAAAAATATTAAAGCTAAGCTATAGCTTTAGCTTTAATATTAGCTTTATATAATATAAAAAATAAAAAAATATTAAAACTGCTTTTATTTATAAACCTTTATTTTAAAACTATTAATATAAAAGCTATATAAATAGCTTTAAATTTTTAGCTTAAAAAAATTATATAAACTTTGAATTTTTAACTTAAAAAAGCTATATAAAGCTTTAGCATTTAATATAAAAAAATAATATAAACTTTAAGCTTTAAACTTAAGCAAGCTATATAAATATTAAGCTTTTAATTTAAAAAAATCGTATAAAAATCTATTAATTAAAAATATAATATTAACTATATAATAATAAATTTTTTCTTTTTTTTCTTTTTGCGCAGTATATAATTTTAAAAACTAGCTATTAAATTAAAAAGTAAGCATTTTTATATATATAATATAAAAGTTATAACCTTTACTTATGCGACTTTTTTAGTAAAAAATTTACTTTTAACGCGTTAAATCTTTAATAAAGTTATAAATATATAAAACTACGCAACTTTTTAAAAAGTTTAGCAAAAAAACTAAAGTTATTTAAATAAACTATATAATATATTTTTTAATAAAGCTTATATTTTTATTATTATTTATTAAAACTTAAATATTATAAAAAACTAATATTATATTGTTTATTTATTAATTTTAATAAATAGCGCAAATATTTTTTATTTATATTATTTTAAACTAGATTAAAAAAGAAAACAAAATTTACGCAGCATTAAATATTTATTTTAACTTTTATATAAATTACTTGCTATATTAAGCAAACTAAATAATAGCAACTATTTTTTTTTATATATAAAAAAAAAATCTAGACTTATTATTTTTAAGCGTTTTAAAAAAAATGTTAAATAAGCTAAAGCTTGCTTAAAAAGCACTTAAAATTAATTACTAAAGCAAAAACTAATTAATAACTACTATTACGCAAGCATATTTAAATATATAAAAGCTTAAACTAGCTATAATTACGTAAAAACCAATTTTAAAAGCTTTATTTACAAAGCTTTACGCAGCTATTTAAATAATATTAAAGCATAAAAAAAAAAAACAATTTTTATTATATAAAAATAAAAACCAAAAATAAACTTTATAAACTAAAAATATATTTTTAATTTTTATATAAAAAAATTAAATAAAAAAATTTCTAAAATATTAAAACTTATATAAAAGCTAATAAAAATTTAAATAAATATAATAATATAATAATTTATATAATAAAACTATAGCTTAGCTAACTTAAAAAAATATTTTATATAAAAAAATACTTTATATATAAAAAGCTAAAATATTAGTTAGCTAATTATTTTAATAAAAATAAAAACAAAAATAAAAACCGCGTAATAACCTGCTATTTTATAAAAATAAACATAAGCTTAAAACTTTTAAATAAAGCTTTTACAGCTTTTATATTAAATTAAATTATAAAAGTAAACAAAAAAAAAAAACAATATATAAAATAATTTAAAGCTTTTAAATATTAATAGTAATGCTTTATTTATATATATAAATAATAAATTATTTATTATAAAAAAAAATTAACTTATAGCAGGCTTTTTTTTTTTTTATATAATAAGCTAAGCTATTTATTATTAAAATTATTATAATTTTTTATATAAAAAAACTTGCAACGTTAAAGTTTTAAACTTATTTATATTATAAAATTAATATAGCTTAATTTATTAAAATATTATTTAAAATATTAAAGCTATATAAGTTTTAATTATAAATAAGCTATAATTTAAAAGCTTTATATAAAAAAACTTAAATATTAAAATTAATTAAACTAAAAAATTAACTATTATATAATTTAATAATATAAAAAGTTTAAATATAATTAGTTTAATAAAAATTAAAATAAGCGTTAACTATATATAATTTTATAATATAAAAGCTAATATATTATTTTTATTTTTTTTAAACAATATAAACTAAACTATATAAACGCTTATTATAATAATATTAAAAGCGTTATTATATAATTAAATAAGTCGATAATTCTAGTTATATAAAAATAAAAACATGCTTTTTTTAACTTAAGCTAAGCTTATATAAAAAAGCGCGCGATTTTATTAAAAAAAAAAAAAATTAAAATATTTATATTAACGCTTTAAGCACGCTTATATAAAAACGTTATACTAGCTACTTTAAAGCATAAAGCACTTAAATATAAGCAAAAAAAGCGTTTGCGCAATATAAAAAATATATTACTACTGCTAATTATTTAACTTAGTTTTTTAAAAATTTAAATTTTTAATTAAAAATAAATAATATATTTAACTATAAAATAATTTTAAATCTTATATGCTTAAAAAATAAAAACGCTTTATTATATTATTAACTTAAGCATTTTATTTTAAGTTATAATATTTTTAAAATTACTTTTTACGCGTAAAATATTTAAAACGCCTTTTATTATTATTAAATATATATATATTAAAAGCTGCTTAATTTAATCGCGTATAATTTAAGCATAAATTTTATATTAAATAAATTTTAGCACTATATATAAATTATAAAAATATTATATATTAAAATATTAATTAAAGCTTATTAAACTATTAATAAAATAGCATGCGCATATATACGCATATTTTTTTATTATATAAATAAAACTATATTTAAAAAATCTAGCTATTATATAAAATAATAAAACTATTTTTTAAATAGCGATTTAAATATTAAATAATATAGCTAGCTTAAATAGCTTTATAACCTGTTTTATTAAAATTTAAAATATATTTTAAAATAAACTAAAATTTAATGCTATTATTAAATATAATAGCATAAGCAAAAGCAGCTTATTTAATAATAAAAACATTTTATATAATAAAAGCTAAAATAAATATTAATTATGCGATTAATATTTATAATAGCTTAAATATATATAATATATTAAATGTGCTGCTTAAAAATAAAAATATAGCTTAATAAAAAAATAAAAGCTAAACAAGCTTATATTATATAGTTATAATTAAAAGTTATATAATTACTATTAATATAATAAATAAACTAATAAAATTTTAGCGCACGTAAAATAAAAAAATAATATAAAAACGCTAATGTTTTAGCAAAAAAGCCGGCTAAATAATATAAATATTTAGCGCTTATTTAAAATAAATAAGCTTATAAAACGCAGCTGCTTAAAAAAAATATTATATAATATATTAAAAAAAATAAGCTTTTATATATATAATAAAAAATACTGCTATTTTTATATAAACGCTAGCTTATTAATTAAATAGTTTAAAAAAAAAAACAATTATAAGCTAGCTATATAAGTTTAAAAAAACAACAAAATTAACGCTTTAAGCCTTTTATTTAAAAAGCTAAACGCTGCAAAAATTAATTAATTAATAGCATAAAAAATATTAAAAGCTGCGTAGTATATAATTTTAAGCTATATATAGCAAAGCAAGCTAAAATTTTAAAATTAAAATTTATATAAAAAGTTAAAAAAAAAACTAGCTAAGCTATATAAAAAATTAAAATATATAGTTTAAAAATATAACAATAAAAAAAAAAACATTATATTTATATAATCGCTAATAATATAATAAATAAGCTAATAATTATTATTAATATTAGGCTTATTTATTATATAATCTTTTAATATATAAAGTAAACTATAAAAAATATTATATAAGCTTATATATAATTTATTTAATATTAATAAGCTAACTTATATAATTTATATAAAGCTTTTAAAAAAAATTATATATAAATATTTAATAAATAAAAACTTTATTTAAGATTATACTATTAATTATTTTATAGCTTAGTAAAATTAAGCCTATATTAGTTTAAAATATATTAAACATATTATAAAAAAAACTTTTAAATAAAAATATTTTTATATAACTTATATTTTTTTAGTATATATAAAAATAGTAAAGCTTTTAATATTATCGCGCTTTAAGCAAGTAATATTATTAGCTTTATAACTTTTAGCTTTTTTTTATTAAAAATAAAAAAAACTAAAAAAAGCAAGCTTTTACGTAAAGCTTATAAAAACTTTAGCTTTAAAAACTTTTTTTTAAAGTTTAATAATAAAAAAATTTAATAGTTAAATAATAATAAAACTTAGTTTATGCAAAAAAAATAAGCAAAATAGCTTTATATAATTAATCTTTAATATTAGCAATATTAGTAATATTAGCAATATTAGCAATACTGCTTAAAAGCTTATTATTTAATAAATACTGCGCGTATAATACCTTATTATATTAGCTTAAAGCTTTATATAACTTTTTAGTTGCTGCTTAAATTAAAAAGCTAATAGTAAAAAAAATTAAAAAACTAAATAAATATATAATTAATTAGCTTAATAAATTAATAATTTAAACTAAAAACTTTAATATATTTTATTTAAGCTAACTTATATATATAAAGCTAGTTATTTATTTTTGCTAATAAATTTTTTGCTAAAAATAAAAATATAATATTATAGCTAAAGTTTTTAATAAAGCTAGCTATTAAAACTTATATAAATAGCTAGTTTATAAATAATTTAAAATAATAATAATATTATTTATTAAAGTTTAGCTTTAATTAAAAATAAACAAGTTATAAAAAAAAAGTTTTAGCTAGCAAGTTATATAATATAATAGCTAGATTTAATTTAGCTATTATGCTTAAATATTATTATATAAAAAATTTTAAAAGCATTAAAATTACTGTTAATATTTATAATTATTTGCTTAAACTTAAAATTATAATATAAATATTTAATAAAGCTAAGCATAACTTAAAAAAAGTAGCTTATAATTAATATTATATTAATTTATAAAGCATATAAAAATAAAAAAATTTTTAAAATATAATAAATTAGCAGCAAAAATAATATAGCAAGCATTTATATAAAAAAACCTTTAGTTATAATATTTAAATAGCTAATTTTATATAATAAGTTTATTATATAAATAAAAGCATTTATAAATTAAAAATATTATTTTTAAAAATAAATCGTATAAAAAAAAAAAAAAAATATTAAAAGCTAAATAATTTAAAAATAATTATTTATATAAAATTAAATAATTATAAAATTTAAAAAAGTAAAAATTATAAAAAAAAATAAAACTGCGGCTATATTTTATTAATTTTATATAAACGCTTATTTTTTTTTTTTTTTTAGTTTTTTTTTTTTTTTTTTTTTTATTATTTTATTTTTTTTTTTTTTTTTTTTTATTAAAACTTAAAACAACGCAAGTTTTTTTTTTTATATAATAAGCTTAACTTTAGCTTAATTAAATTTTTTTTCTTTTTTTTTATTTTTATTTTTATTTTTATTATTTTTTATCTCGACATTTTTATTTTTATTTTTATTTTTATTTTCGTTAAATAAAAAAAGCAATTTAAATAAAATATTTATAAACAAGTAGTTATTAATATAGTGCGCGTAGTAAATTATATATAACTAATATATATATATAAAATAAACTTTATTAAAAGCGCTGCTAAGTATATAGCAGTTATAAAATAAAATAATATTGTTATAAGCGTTATTATATTTATTAGCGCAGCAAGTTTATATTAAGGCTTTATAAATATAAATTAAAATTATATAAAAATAATTATTATATTATATAAAGTTTATAAGTTAATTATTAAAATTATAAGCTAATATATAAATATTTATATATTAAAGTATATACTAGCTTAAAATATTATACTTTTTATTTTTTATTTATATTAATATATATATAAAAAAAATAATTATAAATATTTATTATATAAGCTAAAACTTAAAGCTAAGCTTTAACTATAGTATAGTTAATATAAAGCTAAACTTATAAAAATATATTTTTTTTAACTATAATTTTAATAAGGATTTAAAAACTATAGTTTATTATATAAAATAATATATTAGTTATAAACTAAAAAATAAATATAATAAAAGCAAAAAAAAAGCATGCGTATATGCGTGTATATATAAATATATATATATATATATATATATATATTTTGCTTTATATAAAAATTAATTAAACTTTTATATAAAAAAATAAAAATAAATAAAAATAAAAATATTATATAAAATAAAAGTAGCAGCAGCAGCAGCAGCAAAAAGTATAAGCGTAAGCAAAATTTTTAATATAATAATTATATATAAAAGTTAATTAACCTTTTTAATAAGATATATTATAATTAAAAATATATAAAAAGCTAGCGGCAGCAGTAATAAAAGTAAAAATATTACGTAAAAAAAAAAAAAAAAAAAAAGTTTTTATATAAAAAATTAAAAAAATAAATAAATAAGCTATTAAATAAGCTATAAATTAGCGCTAGCGCACTTGCTTGCTTAAAATATTAATAATTATATAAGCATACTTTTTATATAAAAATTTGCTGGCTATTTTTTAAAAAAAAAAAAAACTAATTAGCGCAACTTTTTTTTTTTTTTTTCTGCTTTTTTTTTTTCGCGCGCTTTTTTTTTTTTTTCTTTGCTTTTTTTTTTTGCGCGCTTTTTTTTTTCTCTGCTTTTTTCTCGCGCGCTTTTTTTAAGCATGTTATCTGCGCGCTTTTTTTTTTTTTTTTTTTTTTGCTTTTCGCTTTTTTTTCGCGCGCTTTTTTTAAGCATATTATTTACGCTTTTTTTTTTTCTGTTTTTTTTTTCTTTTGCTTTTTTTTTGCGCGCTTTTTTTATGCGCTTGTTTAATACTTAAATAAATTTATTTTTTAATTTATATATATTATTTTATTTTTTCTAGTATTAAAACTATAAAATAACTATATAATAGCGCGGCTTATTTTAAATATTTAACTAACTAAAAATATAATAAAAGCTGCTTTAATATAGCATATAATAAAATCTATTAGCTTTGCTTAAAAAGCTAATTTATATTTAATAAATTATTTATATTAACTTTAAGCTATAATTTAATATATAGCTATATAAATTTATTTTATGCTTTTAAATAATATTAAAAATATTATACGCTAGCTTATTATAAATAAATTAAAAAGCTATACTTATACTAGCTATATAAAAATATTGCTAGCTTTAATAAATTGTTATTTTTTGCTATTATTATTACTAGTTTTATTGCTTAATAATTTATTATAAATAATATTTTATTAAGATTTTTGCTAATAAAAAAAAATAAACGTATTAAAAGACTACTTTAATGCTTATAAAAAGCAAAATTAAATAATAAATAAATAGCTTTTATTATAATTAATTAAAAGCGCTATATAATTTATTTATAGTTTTTTAATTATTTAAACACATAATATATTAAAATTAAGTTTATAGCTTATAAGTTTAAAAAAATTAAACTTATATAAGTTTAGTTATAGTCGCGCGATTATTAGCGTTAAATATAACATATAAAAATTAAATTTATAGCTTATAGTTTTAAAAAAACTAAACTTATATAAATTTGGTCGCAGTCGCGCAATTATTATTAAAGCTTAATTAAAAGCGCTATATAAATATAATATATAAAAGCCGGGTTTATAGTTTATAGTTTTAAAAAAACTAAATCTTTATAGGTTTAATTGCAGCTATATAATTATTATTAAAGCTTAATTAAAAGCGCTATATAAATATAATATATAAAAGCTAGATTTATAGTTTATAGTTTTAAAAAAATTAAATTTTTATAAGTTTATTAAATATAATATATTAAAGTTAGGTTTATTATTTATAGTTTTAAAAGAACTAGACTTATATAAGTTTAGTTATAGTCGCGCGATTATTATTAAAGCTTAATTAAAAGCGCTATATAAATATAATATATAAAAGCTAGGTTTATTATTTACGGTTTTAAAAAAACCGAACCTTTATAAGTTTAGTTATAATTATATAATTATTATTAAAGCCTAATTAAAAATGCTATATAAATATAATATATAAAAGCTAGGTTTATAATTTACGGTTTTAAAAAAACTAGACTTATATATATTTATAGTTTATAGTTTTAAAAAAATTAAACTTATATAAGTTTATTAAATATAATATATAAAAGCTAGGTTTATAGTTTATAGTTTTAAAAAAACCGGACTTATATATATTTATAGTTTATAATTTTAAAAAAATCGGACTTATATAAGTTTAATTATAGTTATATAATTATTATTAAACATAATATATAAAAGTCGTGTTTATAGTTTATAGTTTTAAAAAAATTAAACCTTTATAAGTTTATTAAATATAATATATAAAAGCCAAGTTTATAGTTTATAATTTTAAAAAAACTAAACTTATATATATTTATAATTTATAGTTTTAAAAGAACTAAACCTATATAAGTTTATTAAATATAATATATAAAAGTTAGGTTTATAGTTTATAGTTTTAAAAAAACCAAACTTTTACAAGTTTAATTATAGTTATATAATTATTGTTAAAGCTTAATTAAAAGCGCTATATAAACATAATATATAAAAGCCAAGTTTATAGTTTATAGTTTTAAAAAAACTAAACTTATATATATTTATAATTTATAGTTTTAAAGAAATCGAACCTATATAAGTTTATTAAACATAATGTATAAAAGTTAGGTTTACTGCTTATAGTTTTAAAAAAATCGGACTTTTACAAGTTTATCGAATATAATGTATAAAAGTTAGGTTTACGGTTTATAGTTTTAAAAAAACCGGACTTATATAAGTTTAGTCGTAGTCGCATAATTATTATTAAAGCTTAATTAAAAGCGCTATATAAACATAATATATAAAAGCCGGGTTTATAGTTTACGGTTTTAAAAAAATTGGACTTATATAAGTTTATTAAATATAATGCACAAAAGCCGGGTTTATAGTTTATAGTTTTAAAAAAACTAGACTTTTATAAGTTCGGTTATAATTGCACGATTATTATCGAATATAATACACCGGAGTTATCTTTACTATTTATAGTTTTAAAAAAACTGGACTTATATAGGTTTAGTTATAGTCGTATAATTATTATTAAAGCTTAATTAAAAGCGCCGTATAAATATAATATATAATAGCTAGGTTTATAGTTTATAGTTTTAAAAAAACTAAACTTATATATGTTTATAGTTTACGGTTTTAAAAAAATTAAACCTATATAAGTTTATTAAATATAATGTATAAAAGCCGGGTTTACGGTTTATAGTTTTAAAAAAATCAAACCTTTATAAGTTTATTAAATATAATATATAAAAGCCGGGTTTATAGTTTACGGTTTTAAAAAAACTAGACCTATATATGTTTATAGTTTATAGTTTTAAAAAAACTAGACTTATATAGGTTTAGTCGCAATCGCGCGATTATTGTCGAACGCAATATATAAAAATTGCGTTTACCGTTTATAGTTTTAAAAAAACCGGACTTATATAAGTTTAGTCGCAATTATATAATTATTTTAGCGTCGAGCGCAACATATAAGAGTTAGATTTATAATTTACGGTTTTAAAGAAATTAAACCTATATAAGTTTAAACGCGATTATATAATTATTTCACCGTTTATAGTTTTAAAAAAATTAAACTTATATAAGTTTAGTTGCGATTATATAATTATTTTAGCGTTAAGCGCAACATATAAAAGTCGCGTTCACTGTTTATAGTTTTAAAAAAACCGGACTTATATAGGTTTAGTCGCAATTATATAATTATTATCGAACGCAATATATAAAAGTTAGGTTTACTGTTTACGGTTTTAAAAAAACTAAACTTATATAAGTTTATTAAATATAATATATAAAAGTCGGGTTTATTATTTATAGTTTTAAAAAAACTAAACTTATATAAGTTTAGTTGCGATCGTATAATTATTATTAAGCGCAGTATATAAAAGTTAAGTTTATAGTTTATAGTTTTAAAAAAATCGGACTTATATAGGTTTGGTCGTAATTATATAATTATTATCGAACATAATATATAAAAGTTAAATTTACCGTCTATAGTTTTAAAAAAACCAAACTTATATAAGTTTAAACGCGGTCGTATAATTATTATTAAAGCTTAATTAAAAGCGCTATATAAATATAATATATAAAAGCCAGGTTTATAGTTTACGGTTTTAAAAAAACTAAACTTATATATATTTATAGTTTATAGTTTTAAAAAAATTAAACTTATATAGGTTTGTCGAACATAATATATAAAAGTTAAGTTTATAGTTTATAGTTTTAAAAAAATTAAACCTTTACAAGTTCGTTAAACATAATATATAAAAGTTAGGTTTATAGTTTATAGTTTTAAAAAAACTAAACCTATATAAATTCGGTCGTAGTCGTATAATCATCGTTAAAGCCTAATTAAAAACACTATATAAACATAATATATAAAAGCTAGGTTTATAGTTTATAGTTTTAAAGAAATTAAACTTATATAAATTTAAATATAATTATATAATTATTATTAAACGCAGTATATAAAAGTCGGGTTTATAGTTTATAGTTTTAAAAAAACTAAACCTTTATAAGTTTATTAAACATAATATATAAAAATCGAGTTTATTATTTATAGTTTTAAAAAAACCAAACCTTTATAAGTTTATTAAACATAATATATAAAAGTTAAGTTTATTATTTATAGTTTTAAAAGAACTAAACTTATATAAGTTTAAACGTAATTATATAATTATTGTTAAACATAGTGCATAAAAGTTAAGTTTACTGCTTATAGCTTTAAAAAAACCGGACCAATATAAATTTATTAAATATAATATATAAAAGTTAAGTTCATTGTTTATAGTTTTAAAAAAACCAAACTTATATAAGTTTAGTTATAATTATATAATTATTATTAAACGCAACGTATAAAAGTTAAGTTTATAATCTACGGTTTTAAAAAAATCGGCCTTATATAAGTTTAGTTATAATCGCATAATTATTATCGAACATAATATATAAAAGTTAAGTTTATAGTTTATAGTTTTAAAAAAATTAAACCTTTATAAGTTCGTTAAAAATAATATATAAAAATTAAGTTTATAGTTTATAGTTTTAAAAAAATTAAACCTATATAAATTTAAACGCGATCGTATAATTATTATTAAATATAATATATAAAAGTTAAGTTTATAGTTTATAGTTTTAAAAAGATTAAACCTTTATAAGTTCGTCGAATATAATATATAAAAATTAGGTTTATTATTTATAGTTTTAAAAAAACTAGACCTTTATAAGTTTATTAAATATAATATATAAAAGTTAAGTTTATTACTTATAGTTTTAAAAAAATTAAACTTATATAAGTTTAAACGCGATCGTATAATTATTATTAAATATAATATATAAAAGTCGGGTTTATAGTTTATAGTTTTAAAAAAATTAAACTTTTATAAGTTCGTTAAATATAATATATAAAAGTTAAGTTTATAGTTTATAGTTTTAAAAAAATCGGACTTATATAAGTTTAAATATAATCGTATAATTATTATTAAATATAATATATAAAAGTTAAGTTTATAGTTTATAGTTTTAAAAAAATTAAACTTATATAAGTTTAAACGCGATCGTATAATTATTATTAAACGTAATATATAAAAGTTAAGTTTATAGTTTATAGTTTTAAAAAAATTAAACCTTTATAAGTTTATTAAATATAATATATAAAAATTAGGTTTACTGTTTACGGTTTTAAAAAAACTAGACCTTTATAAATTTGTTAAATATAATATATAAAAGTTAAGTTTACTGCTTATAGTTTTAAAAAAATTAAACCTATATAGGTTTAAATGCGATCGTATAATTATTATTAAGCGCAATATATAAAAGTTGCGTTTATTATCTACGGTTTTAAAAAAACTAAACTTATATAAATTTAGTTATAATTATATAATTATTGTTAAACACAATGTATAAAAGTTAAGTTTACTGTTTATAGTTTTAAAAAAACCGGACTTATATAAGTTTATTAAATATAATATATAAAAGTTAAGTTTATAGTTTACGGTTTTAAAAAAACCGGACTTATATAGGTTTAAATATAATCGCATAATTATTATTAAACATAGTGCACAAGAGTTAAGTTTATAGTTTATAGTTTTAAAAAAACCGGACTTATATAAGTTTAAACGCGATTATATAATTATTATTAAATATAGTGCATAAAAGTTAAGTTTACCGCTTATAGCTTTAAAAAAACCGGATTTATATAGGTTTAAACATAATCGTATAATTATTATTAAATATAATATATAAAAGTTGCGTTTATAGTTTATAGTTTTAAAAAAATTAGACCTATATAAGTTTAAACGCGATTATATAATTATTATCGAACGCAACGCATAAAAGTTAGGTTTATAGTCTACGGTTTTAAAAAAATTAAACTTATATAAGTTTAAACGCGATCGTATAATTATTATCGAACATAATATATAAAAATTAAGTTTATAGTTTATAGTTTTAAAGGAATTAAACCTTTATAAATTTGTTAAATATAATATATAAAAATTAAGTTTATAGTTTACGGTTTTAAAAAAACTAGACTTATATAAGTTTAAACGTAATCGTATAATTATTATTAAACATAATATATAAAAGTTAAGTTTATAGTTTATAGTTTTAAAAAAATCGGACTTTTATAAGTTTATTAAATATAATATATAAAAATTAAGTTTATAATTTATAGTTTTAAAAAAACTAAACCTATATAAGTTTAAACATAATTATATAATTATTATTAAATATAATATATAAAAATTAAGTTTATAGTTTATAGTTTTAAAAAAATTAAACTTATATAAGTTTAAACGCGATTATATAATTATTATTAAACATAATATATAAAAGTCGGATTTATAATTTATAGTTTTAAAAAAATCGAACTTATATAGGTTTAAATATAATCGTATAATTATTATTAAATATAATATATAAAAGTTAAGTTTATAGTTTACGGTTTTAAAAAAATTAAACTTTTATAAGTTTATTAAACATAATATATAAAAGTTAAGTTTATAGTTTATAGTTTTAAAAAAACCGGACTTATATAAATTTAAATATAATCGTATAATTATTATTAAATATAATATATAAAAGTTAAGTTTATAGTTTATAGTTTTAAAAAAATTAAACTTATATAAATTTAAACGCGATCGTACGATTATTATTAAACATAATATATAAAAGTTAAGTTTATAGTTTATAGTTTTAAAAAAATCGAACTTATATAAATTTAAACGCGATTATATAATTATTATTAAACATAATATATAAAAGTTAAATTTATAGTTTATAGTTTTAAAAAAATTAAACCTTTATAAGTTTAAACGCGATTATATAATTATTATCGAATATAATATATAAAAGTTAAGTTTATAGTTTATAGTTTTAAAAAAATTAAACCTATATAAATTTAAATATAATCGTATAATTATTGTTAAATATAATATATAAAAGTTAAGTTTATAGTTTATAGTTTTAAAAAAACCGGATTTATATAAGTTTAAACGTAATTATATAATTATTATCGAACGTAATATATAAAAGTTAAGTTTATAGTTTATAGTTTTAAAAAAACCGGACTTATATAAGTTTAGTCGCGATTATATAATTATTGTTAAATATAATATATAAAAATTAAGTTTATAGTCTATAGTTTTAAAAAAATTAAACTTATATAAGTTTAAACGCGATTATATAATTATTATTAAATATAACGCATAAAAGTTAGGTTTATAGTTTATAGTTTTAAAAAAACTAAACTTATATAAGTTTAAATATAATTATATAATTATTATTAAATATAATATATAAAAGTTAAGTTTATAGCTTACGGCTTTAAAAAAACTAGATTTATATAAGTTTAAACGCGATTATATAATTATCGTTAAACGTAATATATAAAAGTTAGGTTTATAGTTTATAGTTTTAAAAAAACCGGACTTATATAGGTTTAAACGCGATTATATAATTATTATCGAACGCAATATATAAGAGTTAAGTTCACTGCTTATAGCTTTAAAAAAACCGGACTTATATAAGTTTAATCGCGATCGCATAAACTTTTAACTAAAAGTTAAATATAATAAGCAGTAAAATCTTTGCCTATAGCATATATTAGTTTTTATAATAATAAATTATATAAACCTTTAATTAAAAGCTAAATATAATAAATAATAAACTTTTTATATAAACTTTTAATTAAAAGCTAAGCATAATAAATAATAAACTCTTTATATAAACTTTTAACTAAAAGTTAAGCATAATAAACAGTAAACTTTTTGCTTATAGCGCATATTAGTTTTTATAATAATAAATTATATAAACCTTTAACCGAGAGCTAAATATAATAAATAGTAAACTTTTTATATAAACCTTTAACTAAAAGTTAAGCATAATAAATAATAAACTTTTTGCATAAATCTTTAATTAAAAGCTAAATATAATAAACAATAAACTTTTTATATAAACCTTTAACTAAAAACTAAGCATAATAAATAATAAACTCTTTGCTTATAGCGCATACTAGTTCTTATAACAATAAATCGCATAAACCCTTAACCGAAAGCTAAGCATAATAAACAGCAAACTTTTTATATAAACCTTTAACTAAAAGCTAAATATAATAAATAGTAAACTCTTTGCATAAATCTTTAACTAAAAGCTAAGCATAATAAACAATAAACTTTTTATATAAACCTTTAACTAAAAACTAAGCATAATAAACAATAAACTTTTTACTTATAGCATATACTAGTTTTTATAATAATAAATCGTATAAACCTTTAATTAAAAGCTAAGCATAATAAATAATAAAATCTTTATATAAACTTTTAACTAAAAGCTAAGCATAATAAACAGCAAAATCTTTATATAAACTTTTAATTAAAAGCTAAGCATAATAAATAATAAAATCTTTATATAAACTTTTAATTAAAAACTAAATATAATAAATAATAAACTTTTTATATAAACCTTTAATTAAAAACTAAATATAATAAATAATAAACTTTTTACTTATAATATATATTAGTTTTTATAATAATAAATTATATAAACCTTTAATTAAAAGCTAAATATAATAAATAATAAAATTTTTATATAAACTTTTA